>CAUYLG010037764.1:0-39121 GCA_963573385.1 Cacajao melanocephalus
TCTGTTTCTTAGTTTTCCTTTGATGGACGCCCCTTCCCCGCTGAGCTGGGCCTTCCCGGTTCAGCTGCGCCTACTGTGAAACTCTCAGTCCTCAGCGCTTCCAATTGCTGTTCTCCTTGTGGGGGTGGGACCAGCCGAGCCAGACTCAAAGGGCACCCTGTCCCATATACTCCGCACCGAGAAGCGCCGTGCCGGGGCTCCGGCAAAACAGCCGCACCGGCCAAAAAAGTCGTGCTGGTGACCCGTGTGGCTCCTCAGCCGGGAATCTCCCAGTCTGTGGGCAACAAAAATTCGCCTGAAAGTGCGGCATCCACTCGCTCTCCGTGCCTTCAATGGGACCTTCAATCCCGAGCTGTTGTTAATCGGCCATCTTGGATCTCTCCATACTTTTCATATTTTACAGTGAGAACTGAGGAAGTAATGCCAGCTAAAAATTTGATTCATTCAGACGAAAGAGGTTACATAAACATCACATATTTATCATATATTGGTTCCCTGCATTGTTCTAAATTTTTTTTCTAAATAATAATGTCCAAGGTGGACATGTAGAACAGTTACATTAAGTTTCTTAAAGAAATATTTTCAAAACTCTGTAGTGTGTATCATATTTTCCTTATAAAATATGTAATCAGCATTGTACAACTTTGGTCTAGCAGAAAGTTTTAAGACTAAGTAAATGAGCTACCAAAATGAAACTGTTAAGTATTCACCAACTCAAAAGCATTTTTCTTAAAGCAAAATATTCTTCCTGTTTTAATTTTTAAAAAAAACATGCATTATCAGAGAATAATTTTTAAAATCAAGTTACACATAAATTACTTGTTTTCAAATATTACAGGCATCCTATATTATATTTACATCACAGGCCAATATAACAATTTCTATTAGTGGATAAAGTCCACAGTACTCATTTCTCTTGAAACACAACATTAAATAAATATGTTTCAACAATGGCAAAGAGGGAGAGAGAGACTGAAAGAAATGGAAATTCCAGTGTGATTCAGAACATTAGACTTAGGAAATTAGAAAAAAAAGGGGGGAATGTGTTTCAATTGAAAACCGAATGAAAACTCATGGTAGCGGCTGTGGATTCTTCAGACAGATGGTGTCAACAGACCAGTCGATTAGTCAGCTTGGCAATGGAAGAAGGATAGATAGTTTTACGAAATGCCACCAAACTCAATATATGAAAAAAAGAGAGAAGCATGAATTTGCACTCTGATATTTGATCCTGGTTACTGCATGGTTTGTAAAATAGGCTACTCTTGTCACCAGCAGTTTAGAGTTTCCTCATTAGATTTTCATAGAAATGGTTCTCAGAACACAAAAGCCAAATCCCAGAAGGGACAGCTGGGTTTAACAGGTGAAGAGATCACATCTAATGGTTTTTCTATCCAAGTCCCTTTGCTGATTTTCTTTCTTGTTTTTATACCTAATATAAACTAACAATATCTATTCCTATTTTTCAAAGATATATCATTTGAGAATGGATAAATGAAAACAAGCAAATATTGTACCCCATATTTAAAAGTCTCTATTTATAAAATCAAATTCAATAATTTAATTTTTGGTTGCTCAAGGTAAAATTCTATATTAGATTATATTTAGTCAAGTTAAAACTAGTGTTCAATAATTTTTTTCCCCAAGAGCCTAAGACCATGTCTACTAATGCCACCAAATTAAATCAGAGCCAGAAAGTTTAATTTGATTAGTAATTTTCCTGGTGAGTTTGGGGCCCTTCTAATGTAAATTAGAATTTTTATTAACATGGGAATGAAAACAGGATACTGAGCCCTACAAAGAAAACAGTTCATTAAGGAAACAGTGTTGCTTCTAGAAAGTCTGTTAGGCTGAACTCACCCTTATATTTTCAATTTATACTTAAACTAAATTATCTTCTACACCACCTCTGATAGTAAAAGCCAGTTAAATGTACATGCTAATTAGCTCTGAATATATCGTAACATTTGAAAGATTATCTCCTATGTTCATGTCTTTGCTTATATATTAGGAGAATTTGATCAGATAAAATAACTTTGGTAACAATTGTATCAGCGATTTCATAAAAATAAAACCAGTATGCCTTCCTGTCCTCTTCAGAGAGAATGTTGAAAGCACAGTTGATAAGGGCAATGAGATGCGGATTTCGAAGAGACTCTCAATTCTGCCATTTAGGTAGTTGTATAAACCTGGGTGACCAGTTTTTAATCTTAGTTTCCTGATTTTAAAAAAAGGGAGAGGGGATAACCATTGAGAGGAAATGAAAGATAAGCGTTAGTATAGTCTGGCATTAAAAAAAGCTTGTAATAAGTTTATTTTGAAAGCTAAGGTTTTTAGATCACATATTTCTAGCCAGCAAATGAAAGACGTTGAGTTCAAGGAAAAAACAGAGTTGTTGAATGTGTAATTATATAAGCACTGAAACTAATTTGTCCACCTCTTCCATAGTCCAAGGTATTCAGCAACAAACATAAAAAGGAAAGAAAAAGTCCCAGCTCTTACACTGTGAACATAATTATGTTTCTATATTCATGATATTGCAGACCAGTATTCCCTAAGATTCAACTTTGATCCTGAATATTCTTTACCTGGTTTAAGGCAATGTAAAGACCTTTACTAAACAAATACTTAAAATATACAGCATACTGTAAAAATCAGCCTAATTTTGTTCTTTTGCTTATTGTTTTCTTGCTTTTTTTTTTGGAGACAGAGTTTTGCTCTTGTTGCCCACCCAGGCTGGAGTGCAATGGCGTGATCTCGGCTCACCACAACCTCCACCTCCCAGGTTCAAGTGATTCTCCTGCCTCAGCCTCCCAAGTAGCCTGGATTACAGGCATGCACCACCATCCCCGGGTAATTTTTATATTATTAGTAGAGATGGGGTTTTTCCACGTTGGTCAGGCTGGTCTCAAACTCCTGACCTCAGGTGATCCGCCCGCCTCGGCCTCCCAATACAGGCGTGAACCACCATGCCCTGCTGTTTTTGTGTTTTCTAAATCCTAAGTTTAAACAGAATTGGTTCTTCATACTATTAACAGGATATGGCATGGAATAAGTGCTAAACAAAACAGACTCAATGCAATACACACATTATAACTGCTCCAGAAAGTGTAGGGTTTCGAAATCAAGAGCAAAGAATTAAGGCAGAGTACTGAGAAGTAACAGTGGCAGGAAATAAATGAATCTCCATTCTATACTATGCAACTGAGACTCAGGGCTGTCCTGCATCCCAAAGTTAAGACAGGAAGAGTTACCTGAAAAATAGAGGAAAAGAAGGTAAAGAAGCCCTAAATCATGTAGTTGCATTAGTACTGTGACTGCCCACCCTCCTCTGGAGCCTGACCTGAGGTTGCCTCTATTGTGTCAGTGAGTTTCTATGCTTATCTGATCAGAAACCTATGAAACTGAAAGATCCCTCAGGATTCCAGTCTTCTGTATGCCCCGATTTACATGCAGCCTATATTTTTGGACACAGCTTCCGGCTTAAGGCACATGACAGGTCAATTCTTACCTTGCTGCTGCCCCACAAATCCCTCACTAATTGTCAACAAACTCTTGGCCCTTTTCTGTCTCTCTACAGCAGCATCTGCCCAATTTTAGTTCTATCTAAATTTTATGCTGATTCCATATTTTCATCAGCAACTAATCGAAGCTATATACTGTATATAGAGCTATGCCTTTGAGAAGTTCTTCACTTAATATAACCAAGAGTCTATTCCTTCATTGTGAGAAGACTAATGAGTCCAGCAATCAAAACACATGAAATGACCCTATGCATAAGAGAGCAAAAACAATATATTAATTTTCTCCAAAACTTTAAAAACCACTATATATGGTTGCTATTTAAATTACACAAATTATAGCAAATCTATATATACCTCCTTATACTTCAAGGATAAAATCAGAACTTTGCATAACACCAAGTGCTGTTTTCATTAAATTTCTTCATGCTGTTTGAAAAAGAGATTGTTCAACTAGAGCTTTAAAACAAAACCAAAAATTGGTGGAAAAAAAAAACCAGACACTTCTTTTTCTTGTAAAAGAACTATGGCTATTTAAGCAGAATATTACCAATTTTCTACGGAACAAATCCCAAACCATTTATCCTGTCAGTTAAAATCATCCACAGCCTCTTCTCTATCTTTTTAAACTTCAATTCCCAGTTTTTCTCTAATTTAGAAAAATCGGATTACTCACCGAGATTTCCACACGCTCTGTTTTTTAGTCATACACTTCCCTCTTCCTAAAATTTCCTTTTCTTTCCCATTACCCTCACTTTTACTCTCTTCTTCAAGATATATGATTAATTGAAAGTACTTTTTCTGGCTTGAAATGATTTCTCCTTGAAATGTTTTAAGTCATTTTCTTTTGTTCTCTGGAATAATAACTTAAATGGAATATAATACGTATTTTCTTCTCTTAAACGGCAATGTAACCTTCTTAAGAATAAGAACAGAAATTTTTACATTTTCATATTCTAACTGTGGCAATTAGCAGAGGATCTTGATTCAAGCAGTCAGTTTACATATACATTTTTGAAACATTATTCCATAAGCTACATTGAAAAGAAATAATGGAAAGTATAAAGGAAACTAACTTAGAAACATGCTCCACAATGTTGGTGTCACACATTCGGAGGCTCCTTACTCCTACTCACTGGTGTATGCACAACTGCTCAGGCTAGTTAATTAGGATAACTTAGGACCTTACTGAAATTCTAGCCAGTCTCTGTAGGCTGAGTAAAAGTACTTAACAGCCTATGAATGTTTTTAACATCTATATAGGAAGCTGATTTAATGTATATAAATGAATTTAAAAATAATTATAATAGTGCATCTAAACTGGGAAGACAAAATGTCTTGCTAATTACTTTTAAACATTACCAATACATTAAACATAAACTGCATATATCCAAATCTGCAATATGCCTCTCTAGAATCTTATTTTTTCTCTTTTCTCACATACAGAAGAATCTCAGTCCAGTTCTGAAAATCTCAAAAAATATCAAATTAAATTGACTGCAGGTATTTTGATTTCAGATTTATAGACCTATTTATAAATGACCTATTTGTTCACAGAATAAAAAGCCAATAAACATATATGCTTCCATCTAGTGGCCAATTCAATTAACCAAGGTAGTGGGGGGATGGAGGAATGAAGAAGGGAAATCCATGTGTAACCTGCAATCTCCTTTCAACCAAATAGCCTTGTCTTCCTTGGACCAAAGTTTCTAGACTAGGTGTCTTCAGTTTTTACTTCTTCCATATATCGCTGCCTTACATTTGAAATGACAGTACCGGTATTAATAACAGTAATGGCCACAGGCACTTTGGGAGTCCTTATTGAACGCCAGGTATCACACAAAGTATTGCACGTGTCATCCCTAAGCTTCCCAGTGACATATTAAAGCAGGTAATATTATCCTCATTTCGAATGTAGAGAAACGGAAACTTAAAGAGGTGAAGGACTTTCCCTAATGTTCCATACTAGTCAGCAGCACAGGGATTCACATCCAGGTCTAGTTCTGCTGGTTCAGAGCCTTGTACTTTTTCCACAATATTCTGCATGATTAAAAGAAAGTACAGTACATAAAAAAGAAGTAAAGGGCCAGATGACCCTAAAATAGATCTTCCCCCTCAATAATGGACTGACTTTACTTAAACTGAATGAGTTAATTTTAAAGTTCTTTAGACTGTATTCCCACCATTTCCCTCCCAGCTGAGGTCAGATGCAGCTAGAATCTATTCTCCAACTATTTACAAATCTCTCTATCAACATTAGTACTCTTCAAGTTCTGACATCTCTCTTCAGGCCAGGAATATTTATTTAATCAACAAGTACAGCTTGAGAAACATCAGGCTCTTATTCATGGTTAAGTAATTAAAAACGGAAAACACATCACCAAGTGCCTAATATATGCAAGTATTAATTGGTTGAATTGGTGAATGTTTCCCTAGACTGCATTTGTTTCTTATGGACGGGTGCTGTGTTCCTGTCCATGCCTCATGGCTTTCAGGGTTTGCTAATTAGTGCTTTCCTAATCCCATTCAGAAAACTAGAGCAAGTTTGTGCCATTCCCCTTCCATAAATGGGTGGTCACTGAGATTAGGTCAAGCCAGCTCAGCCTACAATAGCATCCTTAATCAGCCAACGTGAAATAAAAATGAGGAAAAAATCCGGGCTTTTATCTCACACCGTCTTTGGAGCTAATTAAAATGCACAGGCTCTTCCTGCCGTTACAACCCTGCTGTTCTATACACTAATAAGGCAACAAAAGGTGCTGAAAGCAATGGACTGATTAATTGTTGAAATTTACAGTTCCTTTAAGGCAACTGTTAAAAGATTTCTGTCTCCTCAGCAATGTAGATAAAATTCAGACAACGTATCACTAAGTAAGATCTCCTCTCACATTAATACTAAGAATCTCAGAAATTTGAGGAAGCTTAGGATACTATAAATTGATGACTGTTTTTCCTGATGCTGTTTTACTTCTTCAGCTTTCAACCCACTGTACTAACCAAAGAGTTAAAACAACACTATGTTCATTGAAATCTGTCCTCAGAGTGCAGAGGGAGCTCTGCTGCTTTAAGGGAGTCTATGAAAGCCAACTGGCATAATAAACAAAAAGGTGGGAGGGGGAAGTGGGAGACGTCAGGATGCAGGCAGAAGGAAAGAAAAGGAATACACAGACACACAAACACACACACACACACACACACACACACAAAGTGATCTACTTGGGCTCACACCCTTCCTAGTCATTTTACCCGCCAAAAATAAATCCTTAAATTAATAACCAACTGTAATAAAACTGCTTTCTAAAATAGAGAAAGCTTTTGATCTTCCTGTTCCCTGCCTCAGGGTGTTCCTTTATATTTATTAAAATGCACCTTGAGCATGTTACAAGTAAAACAATAATTTCCTACACTTTAATACATGTACAAGCATATAATTTAAGAAAACATTTGCCAAGGAACACCATATGTTTCAAACACATATATTGAATTAAATTCATGTTATAATTATGTTTAAAAATCAATACATTAAGTCAGAATTCAGCATGTTCAAAGAGGCACATTAGCCCAAAACTGTAATTATAAGAAACTGACCTACCTTTCTAAGACTGAGCAGGATGTTAGCTGTCTGGACAGATGGTGAGGGTTACAATGGCCACTCCCTGCCTCCTGTCCCACACATACCTCAAAAACATCAATACAAAAACATACAAACTTTCATCTGTGCTTGGCACAATATCACTATGCCACAACGTTGTGAGAACTTCAAGAGGAATCAACTATTTTCATGAACCTACACAAAAACTCTAAATGTTTTAAAAATACTAATTAATAAGGTTACCATTTTAATAAAGCATTCTTTTCCAATCGGAGAATCCTGTTTATATCAAAAGCTTAAATATCTCTTGAATATCTTCATCACAGGTTTCTACATGTAAAGTCACTGTTTCTCTGAAGTCTGATATTCATTTAACACAAACACTGTAACAACAAATACTAGTGTTTGTAGCATAGGAAACTGGGTGAAAGATCCTCAGTTAAAAACAACAACAACAAACATTCCTTTTTAGGTGGAACTTAGTTTCCTAGGTTTTTTTTCCCCCTTTCTTCGGGATATGTAATTCGATAAACCACCTCAAAACACTTCAGTCCATGGAAATAAATAAAATTTACACTCCTGGTAAATATAGCTAAAATGACTCATAAAGAGAGATAATATTAAATATGTGGAAATAATAATTAGAAATAATTTTTGAGTTAAAAAAATATATTTAAACTATAAACCACTACCAACATCCCAACATCCAAACTGTTACTATATTCTAAGTCATCAAAGTAAGATAATGATGAGAGTCATTCATATAAAACATGGTATATGTGTTATATGTGTTAATAGTTCCAGCACGGTATGAAATAGATATTACTGTTTCATCCATTACAGAAATGAGAAAACTGGAGCACAAAGTGTTTAAAAAATTTGACTTTCCCAAGCTCACATAGCAGGTAATAGGCATTGAGTTTGCGTACTTAATCATTATGCCATTCTATATAATTAAATAAATTACAGTATATTACAGTTTATTTTATAGTACTCTATATAATAGTAATGGTTCACATTTATAAAGGATCATAGACAATGATTGTTAAGATCTTACACAAATTCTCATTTAAATGTTTCAAAAGCCTGTTACCATCACCCTTCTACATGACCAGCATCTCAACCAGCATCTCAAATAAGAAAGAGATGCCCCACATTTACTACGCGAAACTCAATAAGCAATGGCACTTATGCCTAGGATAAATACTTAATTTCTTTTAATTGTGGTAAAAAAAAAACATAATATGAAATTTACCATCTTCATCAGTAGACAACCCAGTAGTGTTAAGTATATTCACATTACTGGGAAATAGATCTCCAAAACGTCTGTTAGTCTTGAAAAACTGAAACTCTATACTCATTAAACAATAACTCTCCCTTTTCCTCTACCCTTAAAGTAGTACCAGGGCTCAGAAAACAATACCCAAAGTATAGTGCTTTATCACACTGAGCACTTTTGGATTAAAAGAAACTGGAATGGCTTGGAGGCTGCCTCAGAACCAAGGACTTCTCTCATTTCTCCACTCCCCTCCCTTGGCCCCTGCCAACACACACACATACACACACACACACACACACACACACACACACACACACACACACACACACAGAGTACCACAGTGAGGGACTTTCCCTAGAAATTCCTTAATCTCTCTGGGAAAAACTTCTTTCCAATGATATTCAACTGTCTTACAACCCCTACTGCAGGAATCTCATGAAATAAACGGGAAAGATAAACGACCAAAGAAGAAAAAGACGAAAAGTTGTTGCCACATCCAGACAGACTTGTCATCTATTCTTCTGAGGGCAGCTCCCAGAGATTATCTGAGAGACACTATCTGCATAGTAAGACAATTTTCCTTCACAGAGAAGTTCTACCTCTCACCTTCCCAAAATTTGTCATCACCTCCCCCAAGAGCTCTGAGGACATTTGTCACAGGCAATCCTGTGTTCTTTCAACTCATTGATTTCTCCTAATAATCATTTACTATCCCTCTGAATTGCCTACAACCCAATTTCTTCTCTTTTATGAAGAGGGGTATGTAAGTATCTAAATCTCATTGGTTTATTGGGTAATCACTCTCCTATGATTTTCCCACTTGCACATTAATACTTTCGTAAACCTTTTCTTCTGTTAATCTATCCATTGTCAGTTCATTTCAGTGAACCTTCAGAGAGTACAGGGGAAGTGTTCCCTTCACTCCTACAGCAGTCAAATTACTGAGTATTTTTTGCATCATTATATACATCTATAAACAAACACACGTACACTCCACTAAGTGGTAGTACTGGATTTAAAACTGCATTTTTAAGAAAATAATATCTTGAAATTATAGAATATGAGAGATGCTGACTTAAAGGCATTTACATTGTAAAAATAAGTCCCATAGCTGCCTTTTTGTAATTTTCACTTTTTTTTTTTCCAGACTGAGTCTCACTTTGTTGCACAGGCTGGAGTGCAGTGGCACCATCTTGGCTTACTGCAACATCCGCCTCCCAGGTTTGAGAGATTCTCTTGCTTCAGCTACCTGAGCAGCTGGAATTACCGACGTGGGCCACCACACCTGGCTAATTTTCTATCTGTAGTAGAGACTGGGTTTCACCATATTGGCCAGGCTGGTCTAGAACACTTGACCTCAAGTGATCCACTGGCCATGCCCTCCCAAAGTTTTGGGATTACAGGCATGAGTGAGTCACCATATTTTATCTTTTTGGGACAAAGTCTCATTCTGTCGCCCATACTGGAGTGCAGTGGCATGATCATGGCTCACTGTAACCTCTGCCATCTGGGCTCAAGGGATGCTCCCACCTCAGCCTCCCAAGTAGCTGGGACTACAGGTACACGCCACCACACCCAGCTAATTTTTGTATTTTTTAGAGAGATGTGGTTTCACCATGTTGACTGAGCTGGTCATGAAACTACTGAATTCAAGTGAGTTTTTACATTTTCAAACAAGAAAAACAGCTGAATCACTGTGAAAGGTTTTAATGTGCTAATCACAGCTATCTAACAGAGCTAAATGTCTGATAAAGGGAAATTTGAAACTGTTTCAACAACTAAGGAACAAATTTACACACTTCCTTCTTTTCACCTTCCCCCCCATTAACACATCTACAGGCCAATTTCCTAAAGGGAACACAAAAATAATTTTAAAATTAAATTACCACATGCACTATATTTTTCCCTTCATTGCTGAAACGCAAATTGCAAAGAACCCTGGAAGACATTTACAGAATCTGCTTCTCAATTCCCAGAGGTCAGGACATTTGCTATAATGCTGATCAAAGAAGCATTTTATAGTTAAATGGCCACAAGATTCAAATACTCAAACTTTGCATAATAAGAAGGTAGAACAGTCTATCAAAACTAATAACGTAGTCTCTATTTCAGAGGCTGAATCACACTTGACAACGTAGAGAATAATACAGAAAATTACAAAAAGTGAAGCAACCGAAACCAAAAATCTTTAACATAAAATAATATACAGGTCTGATTTTGAAATAAATATATAAATAAATAAAAAGGTAAGGATATGACCACTCTCACCTATAAATACAAATATTTGAGTACTTAAGTACTTGAGAAACTACCACCGTCTTGGTTTCGGTGGGAGGGTGTTTGATGTGGCGGGGGTGAAGGGTGACACTGAGAAGTTTATTGAAAGTGAGGAAGGCACGTTTTAAGAAGAAAAATTTAAGGCCAAATGACTCAGTTCAGTTAGTGCAAGTAACTTGTAATGTAGAAATGGCAAAGTCCAATAAGGTGAAATATAAACAGGGTTAGGAGAATTCATGCTATTCATGTGTATTATCCATAAATCCATGCTATTAATGCATTAAAAATAAAAATATTAATAACAAAGAATAACATAAAAAACTTACGTTATCAAAGCTTTGTGCCAGACACTGCTCTATGCTATATTAGTATTTTAGTTTATTCCCTCAATAACCTATGAAAGGACTGTGGTTGTGGTGAGGATGAGGATGATGATGATGACAATGACCATGATAATTTTATATATCAACTTTAAAGAAAGGGAAACTGAGGCTTATACATATCAGAGAAGTAAGCTGAGGTAGTCTGACTCCAGAGCCAGTATTATTTCATGAGATAAAGAAAATTAGCAGTTCTTGCCAAGCTTGCCTTCCCCAAACTACAGCTGAGATGATTCAGAAGGTACATAAAGGGAGAGAAGCCAGTTAAGAATCTGTTTCAATGAACATCAGGTTCACAACAGAAGAATGTGAGAAGCATACAAGCAAATGATCAGCAATACTTACATTGGGAAAATAAAATGAAGCAAAAAATGTTTTAAAAGTATTTTAGTGCCTTTTCAGTTCATGCTTTCAGTGTATTTTTCTGCTCTTCTAGCTCTTGGACCTCTATGATGAGTGAGTGTGATGCAGGCTTCCCTCTTCCTCCTCTACCCTAGAAAGGTTTTCCTTGTTCTTCGCTGAGTTGATGATGTGGAAAAATGGATCATTCAGACAGCTGGCTCACAGATGAGACTATGTTGGCAACTACCCCAAACTTGTTCCAAGAAAGTAAAACAAAGTGGTAGCATCGGTATGAAACGCAATATGTAAAAGGTGTGAATGTTAAACGGGGAAGAGAAATACTGTTGACCCTTGAACAACATGGGTTTAAAGCGCATGAGTCCACTTACACGTGAATTTTTACAGCCTTTGCCACTCCTTAGACAGCAAGACCAACCCTTCCTCTTTCTCCTTCTCCTAGCCTACTCATTGTGAAGACGGGGATGAAGATCTTTATGGTAATCCACTTCCACTTAATGAATAGTAAATATATTTTATCTTCTTCATGATTTTCTTAATAATATTTTATAGGCCAGGTGCAGTGGCTCACACATGTAATCCCAGCACTTTGGGAGGCCAAGCAGATGAATCGCTTTGGTCCAGGATTTGAAGACCAGACGGGGTGACACGGCAAAACCCTATCTCTACGAAAAATGGCATGGTGGTGCGAACGTGTAGTCCTAGCAACTCTGGAGGCTGAGGTAGGAGGATCACTTGACCCCAAAAAGTTGAGGCTGCAATGAGCTGCGAGACAGCAAGACTGTCTCAAAAAATAATAATGTTTTCTTTCTCTCAGTTACTTTATGTAAGAATACAGTTTATAATACATATAACATACAAAATATATGTTAATCCGTTTATGTTATTGGTAAGACTTCCAGTCAACAGTAGGCTATTAGTAATTACATTTTCAGGGAGTCAAAAGTTATACCAGGATTTTAGACTGCACGAGGGGTCAGCACCTCTGGCCCCAGTGTTGTTCTACGATCAACTGTAATTTTATTTTATAGCTGCGTTTCTCAGACTTGGCACTACCGACATTTTAGGCCACATCATTCTTCATTATGAAGGGCTGTAATGTACATTATATAATATTTAGCGGCATCCTTGGCCTCTACTCACAAGATGCTAGTGGCTGAGTTGTAACTGCCAGTTACCAAATATCCCCAGAGAACTGTTTTAGACATAATGTATTTTTATTTAGTTGGCTTGTTAGTATTAATTTTTATTTGTACGGAGCAGTCAAAATAAGATTTGTAGACAGAAACAGAGCTGGAAGTTCAAACAAAGCCTGGGACATACATGCCGCTAAAACATTATGGAAATTCTGCCTAGTCACATATCAGCTATACAGAGTTAAGATTCAAGTTATGCAGATGATGAAAACCCCAACAATGAAAAGACAGAGGAGCAGCAGAGTCCAAGACTAAGCCTTAAGTGGATACCATGAAGTAAATGATCATGCACAAGAAAATACATGACAAAAAAGTCGCTGAAAGAAAAGAACAAGCTTACGGCATCCCATCTTCTCCAGAGCCATCAGAACCTTGAAGAAGGGTGTAATCAGAGACAGAGTTCACAGAAAGGTCCAAGAAAATGAGAACCCAGATGACACATCTGCTTTGAGCCAAAAGGGAATGATAGGCTATCTTAACGAAAGGGCTCTAGAAAAGCATGTCAAGCCACCACCTCACCATTTGGTGCCCTGAATCAGTCCTTAATTACAAATCATGGAATAAAAGAGTTAATATATATTCTTATGTGCTTGAGTAGCTAGCAATTACTAACAGCATAGGTTATAATTCCATGGCAGCATTCAATAAGGAAAAAAAAAAAGAATAAAACCCCTTTTTTTTCTGAGTTGTGGATGCTAACCAGTCAACCATACTGGCCAAACCCCAACTCTCAAATCGCTTTGTAATATATACTATTCACCCAGCCTGGAGTCTTCAATGACAGCTATTCATGTGTCCCAAGCTGATCAAATGCAGACCATAGTGATGGTTCAGCACTACTTGCCCTTATTGAACGAACAGAAAATGTTTCCTTCTCCATCTGGTACACAAACTCTGCTGCTTCTTTTAGACTTTTAATGGAGTGTCCTCTAAATGGCACATCAGAGAAAAACGTTTTGATCTGAAGAACATGTATAGAAGGCAGCTACTTGTTCAGCAGCAACCCTGGCCTTTTGGGATATGTGAAGTCTTGGTTCTGAATAATGGGGGATGAGGGGGTAAAAAGCTTTTACGGCTATTCTAAACACCCCTTAGTCTCCTTTGACTCAAAGCCGCTAATTATGCCAGGCAGGCTGAATGATGAGTAGTGGTTTTGTGATCCCGACTATTGTTCAGTAGAGCTGAGATCACCAATGCATTTTACTAGGTATAGAGAATTTGAAGGGAAAAGTCTGAGTACTTATTATCTCTTTGTTTTCTTAAACAGTGCCTATTTACAAACTTTTCACTAGTGAGTAAAAACATTTACTGGCAATAAAACACAGCAGTGTTTCTGAATGTTAACCTCTCCCCCCCAAAACATGACGAAGTACTCTAAGTCTCTGGAAGGAAAAAAAAAACTGCTTTTTTTTGTGCCACAAACACAGGGTGAGGTGATGGAAAGGAAAGAGAAACACATTAAAAAGAAAGAAAGAAAAGAAAAGAAAAGAAAAGAAAAGAAAAGAAAAGAAAAGAAAAGGAAGAGTAAGATATTTAGAAATAGTTTTATTCTTTTGAGCTACCTAACCTACAAAATTAAGAAACTATACATTGCCTTTACAAAACCACAATAAAGCAAATAAAAAACAACGTAAAGTATCACAACACACAATAGATGGGGTGTGGGGCAGGGAGACTCTTAAGCCTCAAGTAATTATATTGGCAATAAAATACAGGGCATAAGAATGAAGAAGAATGCAGCCAGGGAATAAACCCTGTGCTTTCTAAGGGAGACTAGCCATCCTTCCTTTAGGCAGATGTTTATTTGCTAAGAAGTGAGGTGGGATACTGTGAAAACATTTATAGTTTTAAAACATTTTAATTATCTCTAGTCCTTGCCTTCATAAAGGTCCTTGAGTCAAATGCCATGTGGTGTGGGGGAGGTGGAGATGGTGAGTGGGTACTAAAAAAATAGAAAGAATGAATAAGACCTAGTATTTCATAGCATAACAGGATGACTATAGTCAATAATAATTTAATTGTGCATTTTAAAAGAACTAAAAGAGTATAACTGGATTATCTGTAATACAAAGGAGAAACGCATGAGGTGATGGATATCGCCATTTACCCTGATGTGATTATTACACATTGCATGCCTGCATCAAAATATCTCACATATCCCATCAATACAAACACCTACTATGTACCCACCAAAATAAAATATGATGATATTATTTAAAGTTGTTAAATAATTAGAACTGTACCCAAATATAAATAATAATTGATGAAAAAGATAAAAAGTGAAACCACACTTGTTTTCTACACATGCTGTATATTCTCTTAATAACTTTTGGTGAGTAAATAGATATAGCAATGTCTTCTTTAGCATCACAGATATTGAAATAAATCTTGGGAAAAAGCTGTGATCATGTAAACAACCTAACTATCCAAATGTCATTTTCACTTGAGACTGGACTTTCACATCTTGCTGTCTATTTTTCTCTCATTCTTTTACAACTTAATTCTGAGTTCCTTTTATGTCAGCGTTTTCATCACAATTAAACAGAGCTAAGAACTGAAACGCAACTTTTTACAGAGAAATGTGTTTAACTTACACAACATAATTCTCAAATCTCTATTATTTTTGTGGTCTAACATTTCCCTTATAAGGCACACTACGTTACTTTTATCTCCAGAGACCTTTTATCCCCACCTGCTGGAAGCATGAAACATAACTGGGTCCAAGATAATCATTGACACATTTCAGGAAGAAAAAATATTTACACAAGTTAGATTTTAAAATCAACTGTTTTAAGCTATATCCTTTGGTGCATTATTTCTGCCACTGAAGTAATTCACAACTCTAAAGCTCTGTTTCATAACTGTTACAAGGTTTATTCTCTTCTATTTCTTTTAAAAATTTAAAATGGGCTGTTACATTGCATCAAAATTGGCCAGCAATTATTTTGCAAACAAAATAAGGGAAATATATAATAGTTGGATACTAGCCAAATTATGATCCTTAGGAAAGACAGTGGTATGGAAAGATCATATATCACATATCTTGACTTATGAGGAATGTGATATACATTGTCTATCATATACCAAAAAAAGACGCTGGGATAAGAGCTTCGAAAGTAAGATATCAGTTAATCCTACAGGAGTAAAAACTAGAAGAGAGAGGCAGGAATATGTAGGGAGAATAGAGGAATAAGGAGAGATTTGTTGAAGGATATAAAATTACAGCTAGATAGGAGGAATAAGGAATAGGAGGAATAACGCATTCTATACCACTGTAAAGTAAGTTCTAGTGTTCTATAACACTGTGAAATGAATATAATGATAACATATAGTTTCAATGGCTAGAAGGAGGATATTGAAGGTCCCCAACGCAAAGAAATAATAAATGTTTGAGATGATTATGCTCACCAACCATTATAGATATTAAAGCATCACTATGTACCAGATGAATATATACAATTATTCTGTTTATTTTAAAATATATAATTTAAAAATAAAAAAAAAAATTAAGGCCAAGCACAAAGGCTCACGCCTGTAATCCTAACACTTTGGGAGGCCAAAGCTGGCAGATCATTTGAAGTTAGGAGTTTGAGACCAGCCTGGCCAACACAGCGAAATCCTGTCTCTACTAAAAACACAAAAATTCACTGGGCATGGTGGTGCAAGCCTATAGTCCTAGCTACTCAGGAGGCCGACGTGGGAGGATCACCTGGAGCCAGGAGGTGGAGGTTGCAGTGAGCTGAGATTGCACCACTGCAATCCAGCCTGGGTGGCAGAGTGAGACCCTGTCTGAAAAGAATAATAATAATAAATAAAAGTAAGAAATTAACTATTTTTAATGGAAGAATACAGCTTTCTTTGTTTAGGATATAACATTGAGTTTTCTCAAGGGGAATGAAAGCAAAACACAGCTACCTAAAATTTTCCTTGTTCTATAAATTGGCATTGTTGATTATTCACTAATTTACTTAAAAAAAACCTATATACCATTGAAAAAAGATACTTTCATTTGACAGAAACATTTTTAGATTTAATATATAAATTAAGTTATTGCTCCTCTGGACTGTTTAAATATAACTGATATAATAAATAATTGAGTGGAAGCCTTAAAAAGTTAATATAAGCCAAAATAAAGTCAATAGTGGGTATAAAAATAAAGTATTTGCCTTTTGATTAAAGAATTGTACACCTTAGAAGTGTTTAATGATAGAAAGAGCCACTGCAGGAAGAAAGAAAGAAAGGAGAAATTATCTGCCAACGTTAGATTTCTCTTTTAAACTAACTAGAATTTTAAATATTTTCCTAAGAAAATATTTAATACACTAGAATATTTTTTCTAATGTACTAGATTTTCTCCCCCTTGGTGCTCTTTCAATCATTGTTGATTGGTAATATGCCATTTTGGTTACACTGAATGTGTAAGAATAAATGAACAAACCATTTTTTGGCTAATATTCCACAATTTTAAATTACAAATTTCCTCCAGCATTTAAACAAGAGAGCAGTGGAAAATCCTTGCCAAAATTTGCCACCCCCTGCAAGTACATATTTCAATGAATCCAAGACAGGTTTCTGGCAATCAAGTCAGTTTTCCTTGTTAGCTAATTATAAATAAGTAAAAGTGAAGACAAGTTGGTAATATTACCATAATATATAACTAATAACAAAGTAATAAGATTATATTTATATTTTCATTATATACTTATTAAATGGTTATTATTTACAAGTATTGTACTTGGCACAGGAGAAATTATAAACAAAAAATTTAAGCATCTTCCATCCTCTTCCAAATCTACCTTTAGTTCTCTCTAAAGAGAGGAAGATATTTATACTCTTTCTCAAATCTCCAAATAGTTCTTCATCTTTAGTTAGGCTTTATTAAAAATTAAAGCACACTTTTTATACATAAAACTGAAAAAAAAAAAACTACATACTGGGCTATTTTCAGTAACTAGTATTCATGGAGGTCCCATCAATAGTTGTTGAATGAGTGAAAAGAACAGCAAAATAAATTAATTCTGGATTTAGGTATTTATAAATGAAACTTAGCAAGCAAAACTTATAAAATAAAACTGCAAATATAAGCTATTACACATACAGTTAAAATATGTATAAATTGTCTTTGTAATAGGAATCAGTCTTTGTTCCATTTAAGGGTCTAATAAATCACTGTGAAAATGTTAGCACTGTATTCCAACCATGTTAATTAGTACATGTAATAACAACCTACATTAAAAAATCTAAATATAAATTATACTATGGATAGGATTAGCAATTGATTAAGGAGGCAGATCAGGCACACACAATGCCTCCTCTATTTTTGAAGAACACACTGAAATAAATGTGCAGAGGTACTAAAGGCAAGTCCTGAGATGGAAAAACAATTGAGGTAGGAAGATGGGTACCACCAACGAACAAGATATATTAATACACTTTCGGTACAAGGAGAAAGAGTGGGAACATATTCAGGAATTAAACAGAGCTGCAGCTCAGAATCTGCTGTAAAAAAGCTCTGGAAAATGTGGAATTGTGCTGAAGTAGCTCTGGAAACCAAGATCCAAAGTCAGCAGGCACTTTGGAAGATGGATGTAAAAAGGGAACTGAAGAGAAAGAGATTAATTGAAGGTCTGTATAAGGACAAATCTTTCCCTTGTTATTCCCTCCCCAAATGCAGGCAAAAATCAGGCAGCTGGCATTCACCTATAACAAAAACAGGTGACCCTTTCCCAGTAAAACTGAACAAACTGCCAGGTGAAACCTGGAATAATGCTCACTATTTGATTTGATCCTGGCTTCCTTGCTGATCCTAGTAAAGCAAAAGTCTCACATTTTCTTATCTCACACAGAAGTCTAAGTGATAATTCCACATGGGAATTCATTATAACACAAAAACAGAGGACTTTTATTAACTATACAGTTGCTTATTCCATAGGAAGGATTATCAGACATATGAAAAAAAGCAGCAGGATGAGAAGGAAGGCCAAAATTAAGAAACTAAACATTGCCACCAGAGGAAATGGAGCTAACTCAGGCATCATAAACTCAGAAATATTAAGGAAGATATTCTTTCTACAAAACAAAAACAAAATGCTATGAAAAATGAATAATCAGAGAACTAGCACATATTTGTAGAAATGAAAAGACTAATTTTATATTATGGCTAAAATTAAAAATGAAAACTGTGCCACAGGCCTACAAACAAAACAGTCCAGATAATAATGTAATGATAGAGTGCTCCAGGATAGTAATTTGTACTAATAAGTGTAAGACTAAATAAAATTATTTTACAAAGAACATGGTGGGCATACGCCTTCCTAATGGATCTCATATTGCTCAGGTATCCACGGCTACCCAATGTGTTTCAGGAGAAGGTGATCTCAACCCTGGATCCAGATGTAGATATCATCTGGCTAAGGTAATCTCCACATGTCATTTCCTTGGTACATTTATTGGTCCAAAGGTAGTATTTATCTGAAGGTGGCTCAAGCAGACTGATGGGAAGGGCTTACACTGTTAAGCTGGAGGAGAGGTTTCCTCTATTACTGAAAGTGAAAAAGGAATCCAGAGTCACCACTAGCAATCTTGCCTAAACAAGGCAAAGTAGCCCTAAGTTGAAGTGGACCCTGTAAATGACAGGAAATACACAGAGCTTGATGACATTCGTGAGCAGTGTGTGTCACATGGATTATTACATTTACCTACTATTTAAGGCAGTGTGAGTCAAGGTGTGCTCTGGCTTGCTAGTAAAAGCTACACAACTCCAAAACCACTGTTTAAACAATACAAATACCCTTGAGCATCTTGTTAAAATTAATCTTGTTGTTAAAATTGGAGTTGTGGCCTGGGTCAACTTTCTCTAAGGCATTTAATGTCAAGAACAGGAGAAGTTGAAAAAAAAAAGTCTAGAAACAATATTATCATGAATTGTTTCACACTAGAAGACATCCAGTAAATTCAAGCATGTCTATGTATATCTAGTGTTTTCCAGAGCAACAAAACCCTTGTTCAAGGAAATCTCTGAAATGGATCAGATTCTTCTATTTACCAGAAGCTGAAGCAGCAGTAAGGACAAAAGAACACACCAAGATTTTCACTGGAGATGAGAGTACATATATCTAGTTGGCCATGGAATGGCAGAAAAGCTGGACAATATTTTTTCTAAGTATTTCACAACACTGAGCTAAGACTTTCTCAATTCTCCTCTCATAATCCACCATGACAGAACCCAACTCAATTTTAAATCATCAAAGGAAATCAACTCTGAACACAAGAGGACTGCATTCAAGCCATATGTTGTGAAATTAGTTCACATTCTTGAATCAGACATGTTCTTGAATCAGACATGTGTGGATAAATGTATATGATAAAAAGATTAATTTTAACAAGATGCTCAAGGGTACATGCACAAGCGCACACACACACACACGCATACTTTCAAAATATTTCTTTAAAAATCCTACTTAACAAGCATACCCAAATCCTAAGTCAACTGCATTGTAAGGAGACCTTATTTTCCCCCTCATAGTTGTAAATTCCTTGAATTTGAGTCAAATTTAGGCAGCAATACCGAGGCCTATAACCCTGCATTTACTCACTTCTTTATTTATGTGGAGGCAAGGGTGTAATACACTTATATATGTAGTTGAACCCAGTCAAATCAGTTCTTAGACTTATCAGGGCATGACGCTGTTGACACAAGGCTAAGTGAAAAGCCTTGACCTTTGCATTTCCACCATGACCTCAGGGACTAGACCTTGTCATCTCACTCCAACCTTTACAACGTGAATCACACCAGATCAGGCGGCTGTGTTTTTTGAAGGATTCACTGTCCCAAATGAAAACTATTTGCTTTGCTCATAATCGTTAATTCCTTTGAGGCTTTTGTTTTGTTTTGCTATTTTGTTTTCCAGGGCCTCCAAAGTGAAATCTATCCTACTTCTGTACAAACAAGATGTTCCTTAAATTCTTTAAAGTTTGCATCAAAATCTGTTAAGCCAAAATGTTTTCTTCCCACAAAATCCTGTCATATTTTGACAGAAATTCAAATCAAAGCAAAAATTGTGTGTAAAAAGGGTGTTAAATATTAAAAGAGAAGAAAGAGAATGGTTATTTTACTACATACCAGCTTTCGTTTTAATGACTAGAATGTCATAGTTTCCAGCATTTACAAGAAGTTTCTCATGAGAGGCCTCAACAAATCTAGTCATTTCAGCAAAACTGATCTATATAGGCACCAGACCTTACTTCTCATCTGCCTTTAAGATCAATGTAGATACTGAACAGAGTTTTAAAAGGAAGCTTTCGCCTTTTAATTCCATTCCTGGAAGGCCACAAGTAAACTTATGCCCTCAAACTCCATTCCTTCACTGATATCCAGGCTCCAAGATTTGAATTCAACCAGAGAAAAGGAAAGGGCTGTATCAGATTACCCCAAGTATTTACTCAGATAAATGGTGAGGATGGAAGAATTTGGAGAGAAGCTGGATCTACTAAAAACAATAGAGAGAAAAGGGCAATTTTCCCCTCTAAATGTGTGCTAGCATATTTTATGAAGGTAAACCGCCTTCTTTATGTAAAAGATAGTAAATCTGTTGATGCCATTTGTTAGGATAGCCTTATCTTAACAAAGCGCATCACATTCAGAGTCTAAAGTTTCTAAACCTCAGCAATGTGAAACAGGACTTTTAAAAGAACTTTCAATTGGAAATACCGAGTAAATGGGTTCACACAGCATGAATTTTATTGTAGACCAACCTAATTTTCACATTTTCCTCTCTATAACAAGTGAGTCATTTGTTCTCTGTACTCATAATGGAAAGAAAACAAGAGTTTCTTTGTTTGTGTACATTAACTCAATGCTGTAAAAGTCATGCAGCCAAGCTTCACTATACTTTCACCTTTAAACCTTAACCTGACTTGTAACAATATTTGTAGCCTCTAAAATTACACTGGTTGAACCCAGACGGAGTTAATCACCCTTCACTGTCTCAGTGAAAAGTATAATGACCTACCATTTAATGGGAGGCCATTAAAACGCTGGAAGGGGCAAGAATTCACATCGTGTATTTATACATACCTCACAGACATGAATCCATACATTCAGCCTACCAGGACAGTTTTCATATGGCACTTGCTTAGAGAACCAGATGGAAACTAACGGCTGCTGTACACTCGAAGCCAGGAGTGTCTATTCTGCTGTCTTCTGTAGTGTACCTCATACTTTTAACACTGACATAAATTAATTCTAACCAATTCCATCTGTAACTGAACAAAGAATAATCCAAATCAAAGTTGGTAATTAATGATATTGTTTTCTTTCCCTAACTACCTTTGCTTCCCACCACACAGGGCACATTCATCACCAAGAGCCTTGATTTCTACCTGCAAAGTATGTCTCAAATCCTGCCCTCAGGACTGCTACATTGCACAAAGCCAAAGGGTGGTATCTTATCACTTGTGGCGCCTAGGCTTGCTCCAGAGGG
The DNA here is from genome assembly GCA_963573385.1 of Cacajao melanocephalus. NCBI lineage: Eukaryota > Metazoa > Chordata > Mammalia > Primates > Pitheciidae > Cacajao > Cacajao melanocephalus. The sequence continues at coordinate 22,088 of CAUYLG010037764.1, forward strand.
TGGTTAATGACACCAGGAAGCATGATGAACCTGAAACTAAGCAACATAGAGGCTTGCACTGCTTCTATCCACCCGCCTGGTACCACCTCAGACAGAAACATTATCAAACGCTTCTAAAGTGATTTCTTAAATTTTTTCCCGTCTATAGCCTGCCAATGGGGAGACCTATAGCCTGCCAAAGGGGAGCATGTTGGGTAATCTTCCATTTTTAAAGTAAATCGTGGCTCACGCCTATAATCCTAGCACTTTGGGAGGCCCAGGAGGGTGGATCACAAAGTCAGGAGATCGAGACCATTCTGGCCAACATGGTGAAATCCTGTCTCTACGAAAAATACAAAAATTAGCTGGGCGTGGTGGCACCCGCCTATAATCCCAGCTACTCGGGAGGCTGAGACAGGAGAATTGCCTGAACCTGGGAGGCGGAGGTTGCAGTGAGCTGAGATCACGCCACCACTGCTCTCTAGCCTGGCAACAGAGTGAAACTCCAACAGAAAAAAAAAAGTAAATCATGTGACTCCTCTGCTAAACACCATCTTAATTCACTTTTAAGTTCTTTAAAAAGTCCAGGTCTGGAGACAACAGCTCATGATTGTAATCCCAATGCTTTGGGAGCCAGAGGCTGGAGGACCACATGGGCCCAGGACGTATCGAGGCTACAGTGAAGTATGATGGTGCCACTATACTCCAGCCAGGGCAACAGAGTGAGACTTTGTCTCCAAAAAATAAAATCAAATTAAATGAAAAGTAATAAAAAGTCCTTACTAGTCCCTTCAATCCCCTAAATTAGAGAATAAAAAGTGCGTACCTATAGGATCAGATAGTTAAGTAAGAGCCACACAGGCCAGACATTCAGATATGGGCATACACGATATAAGTGAAGGGTACTAGCAAGCCAGGGAACATAGGAGCTGCCTAAAGGGGCAGCTCCAATCCAGCTCCAAATGAAAGATTCTACATGGGAGGGAGAATCTGAAGTTATCAGACCACCTAGATTTTTCAGAGAAGTTAGAAATCTGGATTTTTATGAAAAATCTCAATTTTTATATGTTATCCCATTTTTTAAAAAACAATGTGAAATAAACCAAATACCTCTGCCAACTGTATATAAGACTGTTGGGTGATGACTTCTCAAAACAATCTCCCAGGCCAGGCATGGCGGCTCACGCCTGTAATGCCAGCACTTTGGGAGGCTGAGACAGAGCTTCTTGAGGCCAGGAGTCCAAGACAATCCTGGCCAATAGAGTGAGACCCCATCTCTATCAAAAAACAAAACAAAACAAAACAAAAAACTCCCCCTTTATCTCTATCCTCTTCTCTTTCCTCTTCTCTTTCTCTAATTTATCAAACTTTTCCTACTTCAGAACCTTTGTACTTATTTTACCCAGGAATTTTTGCACTTACCCTATCTAATGGTGGCCTCTCTCTGCAAGTCACTGCAACATCACCCTATTTCCTATTGATTTTCTTATAGTGTCTCATTCTCATGGAAGATTTGACCAGTTCATACTGGTAAATTTAGCCTTCAAGGAATGGCTTAACTGATATATTAACAAAACCCACTTTCAATAAAAATCAATGCAGAATATATTGAACTGACTGAACAAGACAGACACACACATACCAACACACACATACACAAAACTTTTGAGCTCCAGGCTAACAGGCTATTTGTTAGTTAAACATCCACAATAAATTGTTGCAAATATTGGTTGTATGTACACAGATACATACATATGTGTGTATACACATAAATATACATGTTTATATGTGTATGATTTATGTAGAGGTGGGTTAATATATAAATAAGTATTAACCTACATCAGTGTCGTTCTGCCACACCGATTATTTTTGAGGAGTATCTTCATGTAGATATAAGACAGTGGTTCTCAACTTTTGTTCCACAGAAGACCTGGCAACATCTGGACATTTCCGCCAGTCAAATGGAGGATGGTATCTACTGGTATCTATTGAGCCAGGCCAAGGAAGGCTGCTACATATCTTACAACGCATAGGATAGCCTTCACAACAAAGAATTATCTGGCCCAAAATGTCACTAGTTCCAGGCTTGACAAACCTAGATACAGTTTTCTCCTTCCATCACTCCAACTTTGCCAAAAGAAGCAATAAGCATCCCACATTTTTGGTTTTTAGATGGTATGGAATAATTTCTAATGTTCCTCAACACCACTGTGAAATAGATTTTTGTTTTTATTTTAAAAAAAAAAGTATTGATTGTTTCTCTGACCAGTAGCATACAGGTTCCATGATAGACCAAGAAAAACGTGGGTTGTTTGGTAGAGAGGTGATCCATTCTAAGCCTTCAAGAAATGAACAAATCATTCTAGTAGCGGTAATTCACTATTTTATGCTTCATATTCTCCATGTCATTAAATGTTTGTTCAATGAATGAACCACTCAGATTGAAACAGGAGACACTGTATTGGGTTCTAGGCATACAGATATCAGGAAGAAATCCACTATACCCTCAAATATTTAAAATGTGGAGTGGAAGCAAACAAACATAAAATACAACACAATGTAATTGATACATTCTTATAGTAAAGGTATGTACAGAACACCAACTCACCTACACTTGAAGAATTGAGAATTGGGGAGCAGGGATAAGAGTAAAAAACAACCTCTTGAAGTGATGCTTGACCTGCCTTATGTGTGCTGAGTGCTAATTAGACACAGGGGTAAGAGGAAGAAACAGTATTTCAAAAGACAAGGTCTCAGGTCAAGAGATCCAGACCATCCTGGCTAACATTTTGAAACTCTACATCTACTAAAAATACAAAAATTAGCTGGGCATGGTGGCGCATGCCTGTAGTCCTGGCTACTCCGGAGGCTGAGACAGGATAATAGCTTGAACCTGGGAGGCAGATGTTGCAGTGAGCGGAGATTGAGACACTGTACTCCAGCCTGGTGACAGAGCAAGACTCCGTTTCAAAAAAAAAAAAAAAGATGAAATCTGACAGGTGGCATAGTGTAAGCAGTTTAGCATTTGTGGGGAAAGAGAAGATTTCTCTTTGGAAATGAGAAGAATAATACATAAAGACCTTAATGTGTAAACCTTAATGAATTTTTGTCTTAGTATATGTTGGACCAGACTTCATTATTTTCTTCCCACTCTGAGATTCAGTGAACCTCTAATTTCATTCCAGATAATGTTACATAGTGATTACTCAGTAAATATTTGTGGAATTAAATTGTAACTTGCACCTACTCCATACCCCACGGTTTTTCTAAATTAATAGTGTATACTGTAATTGCAATGTATTTATCAAAGAGTAAACTTGTTCAATATTGAAGTGAATGCAGCTAAAAGGACTCAGAAATAACCATTTCCTTTAATTTTCTCTTCTTTAATAATATACACCTCTAATCTTAAGTACTAGCATACATTATTTTAGTCTAAATAGTAATAATCATAACAATGGCAAAAGTAGGCAGGAAAAACTACTGTTTTCCTTCCTGCTTTTAGTTTTAAAATAAAAAGTTTTATTTTAGGCCCTGTTCTGTCTCTCTACCTGCTTGCTCTCAAGCCTCTCAATACAGAAACTTGCCTTACCACTTATACTCAGATTTCTCCTAAAGCTGTATCTCTAAATTAGATTATTCTATTAATATTTTGTAGCTTTTTAGACATTGCATTTCATGTATTGTAAATGCTTAGGTGGACAACCCACTGGCATCACAAAGTCAATCCAAGTACAATTCACAGTGTTTCTTCTATATATATTGTTCTTCCCTTACTACTTAAGTCTTTGTTGTGCATGTTAGTCTATTCTCCTGACAGTCACCTGAAATCCCTTCCTGCTGCATATATTCCATCAGTTCTGTTTATTCTACTATCCAAAAACTGTTTATCTTTCTTCTTTGCTTCATTTTCCTAACAATTCCTTTACTCATCATCTCTCCCCTTTATTAGTTTAATATCCTAATCTAACTTCCATGCCACTGATTAAGAGATCTTTCTATCCCACCCTATTTTGGATAGGCACTTAACTACCTAAAAACATTTAATGGTTTCCTTTGCCGCAGTTAAAGGCAGTCTACTTAACACAGAAAAAGAATATCTTCCTATTCTGAGACATACAAGTGGCCAGGAAAGAGATGAAAAAATGTTTCACTTCACTAATCTTCAGAGAAATGCAAACCAAAACCACAATCCATACCATCTCACACCACTCAGAATGGCTATTTCTAAAAAGTCAGAAATAACAGATGTTGGCAAGGCTGTGGAGAAAAGCGAGCACTTACTTTACACTGTTGGTGAGAATGTAAATTAGTTCGGATACTGTAAAAACAACAAAAAAAGTGGAGATTTTTTAAAGAATGTACAACAGAACTACTATTCAACCCCCAAATCCCATTAATTAAAATAAAACAAATCGACCTACAAAAAGACAAATGTACTTACATGTTCATCACAATACTATTCACAATAGCAAAGACATGGAATCAACCTAGGTGCCCATCAACAGTAGAACAGATTAACAAAATGCACCATGGAATACTATGCAGCCATAAAAAAGCATGAAATCATGTGCTTTGCAGTAACATGGAGGCAGCTGAAAGCCATTATCCTAAGCAAATTTACACAGGAACAGAAAACCAAATATCACATGTTCTCAATGAGAAGTAGGAGCTAAATTATGTCCAATTTATGGACATAAATATGGGAACAATAGACATTGGTGACTGTCAGAGAGGAGTTGAAGGGAAAGGAGCAAGGGTAGAAAACAAACTTTTGGGTACTATGCTAAGTACCTGGCTGACTAGATCATTCTTACTCCAAACCTCTGCCTCATGCAATATACCTTTGTAAAAAACTTGCAGATGTACCCCTTGAATCTAGAATAAAAGTTGAAAAAAAGAAGAAAATCTTCATATTTTAACCATAGGTTTGTCTTTACAGGCACCTGATATGAAAATAATTATAAATTATTGCTGGTTTATTCAGTATAGATACAACATGATTTTTCTTCACTCTGCCTATATGTTTTACTTCTCCTTAGTCTGATGGGCAATCAAGCAAAACAGATAGAATATTCATTAATATTTAGTTCAAATTTTCTTTAAATACTCCTTGACCCTTGTATGAAGTACATTTTCCCTTCTTGCACTTCTATTATCATTTGTGTGTGTTCATTATATTCTAATTATTCATATGCCTTCCTCAATTATTAGACAATGTGAACTGTATTAGTCCGTTCACATGCTGTTACGCAGACATATGAGACTGGATAATTTATAAAGGAAAGAGGTTTAATGGACTTATAGTTCAGCATGGTTGAGGTGGCCTCAGGAAACTTACAACCATGGTGGAAGGGGACGCACACATGTCCTTCTTCACGTGGAAGCAGCAAGGAGAAGTGTAGAGCAAAAGGGGAAAAGCTCCTTATAAAACCATTAGATATCTTTAATGGGGTTGTTTTGTTTCTTTGTTAATTTGTTAAGGTTCCTTGCAGATTCTGGATATTAGACCTTTGTCAGATAGATAGATTTTCCCATCCTGTATGTTGCCTGTTCACTCTAATGATAGTTTCTTTTGCTGAGCAGAAGCTCTTTAGTTTAATTAGATCCCATTTATCAAACAACTCCATCAAAAAATGGGCAAAGGATATGAACAGACATTTTTTAAAAGAAGACATTTATGTGGCAAACAAACATACTAAAAAAAAGTTCATCATCACTGGTCACTAGAGAAATGCAAATCAAAATCACAATGAGATACCATCTCATGCCAGTTACAATGACGATCATTAAAAAGTCTGGAAACAACAGATGCTGGTGAGGATGCAGAGAAATAGGAACGCTTTTACACTGTTGGTGGGAGTGTAAATTGGTTCAACCATTGTGGAAGACACTGTGGTGATTCCTCAAGGATCTAGGACCAGAAGTACCATTTGACCCAGCAAGTCCATAACTGGGTATATACTTAAAGGAGTATAAGTCATTCTACTATAAAGACACATGCACACATATGTTTACTGCAGCACTATTTACAAGAGTAAAGACTTGGAACCAACCCAAATGCCCATCAATGATAGACTGGATCAAGAAAATGTGGCACATATACACCATGGAATACTATGCAGCCTTAAAAAAAGAATGAGTTCATGTCCTTTGTAGAGACATGGATGAAGCTGGAAACCATCATCTTCAGCAAACTAACACAGTAACTGAAAACCAAACACAGCATGCTCTCACTCATAAGTCGTGTTGAACAATGAGAACACATGGACACATGGAGGGGAATATCACACACTAGGGCCTGTCAGAGGTTGGGGGGAAAGGGGAAGAGAGCATTAGGACAAATTCCTAATGCATGCAGGGCTTAAAACCTAGATGACGGCTTGATAGGTGCAGCAATCCACCATGGCACATGTATACCTATGTAACAAACCTGCACGTTCAGCACATGTATATCAGAACTTAAAGTAAAATAAAATAAAATAAATAAAACAATCAGATCTCATGAGAGCTCACTTACTATCATGAGAATGGCATGGAGGTAACTGCCCCCATGATTCAACCAGGACCCTCCCATGACACATGGGGATTATGGGAACTACAATTCAAGATGAGATTTGCGTAGGGACACAGACAAACCATATCATGAACTTTGTGTGTAATGACTATAACTAATTTTGTTTTCATATCATCACTGCCTAGAAATCTTTGACCTACAGCAGACACCCAGTAAAAGTTACATGAATTTTAATAAAGAATAGGAGAGAGTTTCACTGTACATTTTCTGCCCATCTATATATCAGTGAGTTTCTGTAAAATACAAGGCAATTTTTTAAAAAATTAATTTAAAAATAATTTGAGGTTCTCAAATTCTCTAATGTTTCTCTGCAATCTCAAATATAGACCTTATCACTATAAATTCCTAAAAGAAGCAATTAAATATTTAAATATGTCTCTTTAATAATACTGAAGGCATTTTCACTGTGAGCTCTTTATTATTACATTTATGGAAAAGATAACATTAAAAAGCAAAATATTAGATAACAAACTTATTTAATTTTCAGTTTGGAGGATAATTTATTATTTTTTCTTACAGTTTTTTTTTAGAATGTTAAAATGATCAGTTTAGAATTTTATTCATTCAACAAACAGTTATGGAGCTCCCACTATGTGCTATTTGTGTGGTAACTATTTGGATACTTTAGTTCTGTAAAACAGCCCTGGGTCATCCCTCACAGTGACAAGAGACTATAGATACCTAAAACAGAATCTGTAAGTAAGGAATGCAAGGAAGGCTTCCCTGAGAAACCGACCATGAGCACAGTGAAGCAAGCGGCAATGACAGGCAGACATGAAACGCTGGCCAAGAATGAAATTGACAAGATGAAGGTGGATATGTCACACTCAAGCTGGCAGCATTGCAAAATAGGGTGCTCTTTTGGCCATGGAACCTCCACCTCTCCCTACCTTCTTCAAATTTCTTCCAGTATTACTTTTTCTAATTAGTACTTGATTAGCATTAAGTATCAATACTCCAATGTTTTGCTGCTTTCCTGGCAATATATATTCATATGAAGAGATAAAATTAAATAATACCTATAAGAAATATGTGTGTTTTGCATTTAATCTAACCCTAATTTACAGATAAGGAAGATTTAGAAAAGCGAAATATAATCAATTTCACAATTCACCAGTGATAGTGTCAAAATCAGAGTACACACAGCCAGACACACAAAAATGTGATAATCATTTTTTAAATGAATGAATTACTTTAGAGGCCAACCTGCTAGCCACCATATTACTCCATAAATATCACTGAATTTCCCATGCTTATATCAATTGATAACCTGAAAATCATGTTCTTGTGCCACAATATTAATACTTTTCATTTCATCTTTGCTTTCTTGAGGGCCTAACTTAAGTGGTAGAGAAGGAGGCTGGAAACAGTGTCTTGAGATTCAAATACATTTTTAACAAGTGAAGTTTGCAACTAGCACTTCTCAGCACTTCTCTTTAGAACTCCAAAAGTGGTCCACTGTATTGCTACAGGATTCAAAAGGGCCTCGTTTTTCTCCATCTCCCACACTTCTCAGTCCCTTTGCCCACCCCACACTCCACATGAAAACCTGGATTCCCCAATGCTAAGAGCTGAGTTCCAAGTAAAGGAGGATCTATAATCTGATTAAAATAATCACAGTAATTATAAATCTCTTAATCCTCTTAGAAGCATTAACATTTTTTAATGTGGGGGTGGGGAGGCAAGCTGATATAGCCTCTAATTGTTGGCATTTTTGTACAGAATAAACATTATTCTATTTTCCTTTACTGGGATAGAAATGGCTATCACATTGACATGGCAATCTGCCCAGAAATCTGTCTCCAAACTGTCAAATTAACACTGAATTTCCTCTTGACAATGCTCATGCCTTCTCTTTGTTTGTTTGTTTGCTGTTTTGAAATCTCTAGGAGGGGAGATTAAATTATTTTTTAACTTGGGAGTTTGTAGATGAGGGTCTACACCCAGAACTAACATAAACTAGTTTCTTTAAAAAAAAAAAAAAAAAAAAAACAAAATAAACAAATAAAACTTGATAAAGACTACTTAATTAGGAAAATAATAATAGAAAAAAGGCAACAATTCATACTAAATGGATGTCAAAACATGCCAAACAGTGTTTCAAGCACTTTACGTAAGTCAACTTTAGTTTTCACAGTAACCCCCATCAAGTACATACTCATATTATCTCAATCTTAATGAAAGGAAAGCAGAAAAGCGACATAATCTATTCAAGTTGACATGACTAGTTGGTAATGAAGTGAGATTTCAAACCTAGGTATTTTAACCCTGAAGCTTTATAACCTATGCTCTACTGAAAAGCACACTGAGGAGGAAAAACTCATTGTCAAATAATCCAGCTCACTGTGTTATTCCTAGGTTAGAAGCTACAGCACTTCAATTCCGGAAGAGACTGAAATATCCACTGGTTAATTCATGCATTTTACATAAGAAAAATGACATACCCATGACATGGCGAAAAACTACTTAATGGCAGATTCAAAGCCGGCAACAACCTACTCTAAATCCAAGATGTGCTTTTCTCTTGTACTATACCATAATCAGTCTAAAGAAAACCCACAGAAAAATCTACAAGCTCCAAGCCAAGGTAGACATCCAAAGTCCTTTGCAATCTATTTTGTGAGATCCAGTACAAATATAACTGTTGAGTGCTCTCATTTATAAATTACTTCCATATTTGGTGCCATACAACATTTCTAACACAAGTTGTTCCAAGATTTTTAATTTTTTTTTAACATGGGGAAGTAAATTTGTGATACTTGGCAATTTTGGTATTTCTTCTTTCATGCGTTCACTTTTCTGTTTTTAAAATAACAATTTACTCAAAAATCAGCAGGAATACTAATCCCTTCTATAACTCCTGTCAAAGGAAAGTCAAGAAATTCATTCTCCAATTTTATTCCCTAAATCACTTATCAATTCACAGAATGACATATGTGCAGGTTGTAAGTAATTAATTAGACACAGACTCTCATAGTCTGAAAGGAGATAGATAAGTATATGCAGTACGGCATGACTGGGCAAAGACAGTATGTAGAGGGTGCTACAGAAACATAAGAAGAACATCAAATCTACCCTGTGTAAGTGAATGAGACAGCTAAGGTTCACTGGATGATAAGACACCTGTATTAATTCATTAGGACAAACAGGAATTGGAATGTAAACAGGGGAGGGAAAAGGACAGACAGGAAAGGATCTAGACAGAATATCCCTAAATAGAGGAAGCAGATGTTAGAAAAGCCAGAGGAGTAAGCATGTATTCACGCGGTTAAAGTTGGTGCCCTAATTAGGCATGTGTGCAACACAAGCAAATCAGTAATTCCAATATATCCAAATACAAGGTGTTGTCTCATAAGAAAATAAATTAAACATTATATTTCTATAGTTCATAAAGAAGAAAATGCCTTTATATGTAAGGAAATAAGGAGAGGAAAAAGAGTTATGGTCCCAGTGACAACAAAAACCGTCAAAACTGAGACAAATTAGCTAATACATTCTCATTACATTCTTCTAAAGGCTGCAGTCATCATCTATATAAATAATTTCCAAAGAAATGTGGGAATCATGGCTGCCTTTTCAAGTAATGAAGAATCGTTATTATTGGCAAGTTATTTTGTGAGGGCATCAGATAATGCTTGTCTTCAAACATGCCTTCTATGGACAATAAAATGCTGGTGACAGTTTCCAGCTTCAAATGAATCAGCTCTCCTTGCTCAGGGCACATTACTGCTCCTGACCTCTTCCCTGCCCGTGCCTTGACCTTCTCCCACTCAGACGTCATTCCGTTCCTTATGCCTGTGAGCGTCTCATATTATTCCTGAGCTGTAGCTCTAGAATTTAGCATGAGGAGGGCTGCCCCTGTTAGATGTCTTACATGAGTAAGGCTCTTAATGATCCCCAATGGGACTACCATATTATTCCAGCAGGATGAATCACTCAAATACAAAAAGAAATTCTATGTATTTTACCATGAAACATAATGAAAAATAAAAATTTCAACATTTAGAAATGATTTTCCTAAATTTTGCAAAAAAAAGACCAGGTTTTCCAAGGAAAAAAAAAGTTAACAAAAGTTTCTTCATATATTTAGTTTTGTAGTATATCTCAAACACCTGAGCATATTAGACCAGTTCTATGTTGCCTAAAGAAATCCTCCAAATGTTATTTTAGAAACATTTATGAATTATGCACAAGATGCCTCACAGAAAGGCTAGATATGTTCTTGAAAACTGTGCCCAAATCAATATTTTGTAAGCTAAATAACATTTTTCACTGACAAATTATTTCAAAGATGCTTTCTTTTCATTTCTGGTTAATATTCAATTGTTAATGATTACTGACCCTTTAGATTAAGCTTCTCTCCTGAAAATACTTTTGTCAAATAACTAATACTCTATTAGCAAATAATAAAACAAATAAGGGACACTAGATTTTAAATAGAATCCTGCAATAAATACTTGCAGAAGGTAGAAACTTCTTTGCAATTCAGCCACGACCTCAATTATCTTTATTTTTACTTCTTCAAATTTCCTTAATGTATTTTCTTAACATGCAATTCCTATGCAACACAGTGGTGCATCTCTTAATAGCAATCAGTAAGCCTTTAAACCATGTTGATAATTTCTCTTCTTATTCAAGAATACATTTATTTATTCAGTTCAACAGGGACTCTTAGCTCATCAAAGGGCTTGTGGTTTTGTTTTCTTTGTTTGTTAGCTTTAAGACAAAAGAATAAACATAAACAGTAAAACTGATCACTTTGCCTGGCTCAACAAATACAATTTGTAAAACGTAAACAGCTACGAATAAAGGAGAAGCTTTTGGTTAAATAAGCCATTATGTAAACATTTAACTAGTAACTCTACAATGAAGAAGGGCAAACACCAGAAAAATAAAAGGTAAAACACAGAAGGTAACAAAAACAAGGAGATACTGATGTATTTAGAGTAGAAATAGGCAGCAAGAGATAGGTCAGTTGGCCATAGGATGAATGGTGTGATACTGCAGCCACAAAATGATGACCTGTAGACTATATTTGGTGCTAGTACTTATTAACATTATTATTAATTTACACTCAACTACCAACATTTATCGGTTAAGAAACTGTATTTGAAAACACAGAGTTATGCTTTCTTTTGAAAAGTCCATCTGAAAGTCCATCTGGAAGTCTGTCTAAATTGAGACTGTTATTTCCCTGAAGCAAGATTCAGTCAACCACCTCTTGTCCCTAATACAAGCACTTCCTTTCTTATACAGACCCTGCATAGGCATTTCAGTTTTAAACTCTTATAAAATATTATCAGAAAAAATACAGAATCTAATAAGCTTTATTTTGTGAGATTGTGACTTTAGACCAGAAAGGACAGTTCTTAGATGGTTCAATGGGAAATAAAGGTGAAAAGATCAGCATTTAGCTTCTTAATACATTTTAAATCTCCTGATACAGAAAAGCACTACATCCCAGGACACCAAGGGAACATTTATAAAATGCAAGATTTGTTGGAAGGTAAAGAGGAAGTTAAAAGTTATTTACATTTTTAAATAAAAATGTAGGTTGACTCCTCAAACTTGAGGTTACACCTTAGAAAGACACTGGCTAATTAGATATTTAAAACATGACAGAAACAACATAACCAAAGGAAATGAATCTTTATCAAATGAGAAAAATTGGAAAAAATTTGGCATCTTATGCCTGAAGAATAACAAGTTTAAAAAGAACATAATAACTCTCTTCGAACACTGAAACTAGATTAGATTTACCTTGAGTAGCTTTGGAGGATAAAACCAAGGCCAGTAGGTCAGGAATTAGAGTGAGGTTTTAGCTTAATAGGCACACAAGTTTTATAATTGTAAACATCTATGCTATGAAGAGATATTTCCTGATACAGAAAGTAATGAGGAAAGAATAAAGAGTGTGTTCAGGGTACAGCAGAGAAGGTAGAAGGACAGAGACTAATATTCCAAGGTACTGTCCAAAGGATTCTCTGATAGATTGACAATAAAAATACACATAGCATTATATCAAAGTCTATTTATCTGTACACTGCTATCTATAACCTCAAAGAAAATGCCAGAAAACAAATATCTTAATCTCTAAGAATTAAGTCATTAAATGTACACTTATTTTACATCACCTTTTCTCCATTTGGTTGAAGCATTTAAAAATATTTATTTTTTAAACTGACAAAAGTTGTTTATATTTATGTTTTACAACATGCTTTTAAATATGTACACATTGTAGAATGGTTAAATCAAGCTAATTAACATATGCATTATTTTTTATGGTCTAAATATAGGCTCACTCAGAGGTCATCATGCATACTTCTATTAAATCACCTACACCGCAATCAACCATTTACTGTAAATTCCTTAAGCACAGTGAATGAGCATTTTTTTCTACTTTGTTGCCTGGTTAAGTGACTGAAAGAATGAATGAGATTATTAAATAATGCTCTTTAATATACAACAATGTCATAAGTGAAATTTTGTAATAACCAACAGCTGTAAGGTCTGTTTCTTAAAGCAGATTTTCAGATCATGACTCCTAAATGCACCTCTCAAATACTTTCCCTGGTCCAACAAGTTATCTCCATAATTTCCCTAAACACTCTTTGGGATCCTACTTATTCCAGGAAGAGTTTCCTAAGTTAATCCCCTGACCTATCAGTTTCCAAAATGCAATTCTCCTTTCTTTCATCATATCAAAAACATCTTTCATATAGTACCAACAATTCAATAATGTAAATTGACATTTCATTTTGTGGTCTATGTGTATACAACCTGAATCTTGCATTAAAAGCTCTTGTACATTATCAGGAATGCCTGAAATATTCCTTAAAGTGTCTAATAGAAAAAAAGTTGGCAGCTGCTTAATAATAGTTATTATCATGATTGATATTGTTTATTAAGGAATAAAATAATGTTATTAAGCTCCATTAATAAACAAGTAACAAACCATATATTTGTGTGTGTATACATATATATATATATATATATATATATATATATATTTTTTTTTTTTTTGAGAGAGAGAGACAGAATCTCACTTTGTCACCCTGGGTGGAATGCAAAGGCAGGAACACAGCTCACTGCATCCTCAACCTCCTGGGCTCATCCTCCCAGCTCAGCTTCCCAAGTAGCTGAGACTACAAGCATGTGCCACCAAGCCATGTTGTTTTTTGTTTTTTTTTTTTCTGTAGAAGCTAATTATATTGCCCAGGCTGGTCTCAAACTTCTGGGCTTAAGCAATCCTCCCACGGCAACCTCCCAATGTGCTAGGATTACAGGCATAAGCCACTGCACTCAGCCCTTAACTTTATATCTATCTATCTATCTATCTATCTATATATATATGTGTGTGTGTGTGTGTGTGTGTGTGTGTATATATACACATATACGTGTGTGTGTATGTATATATATACACACACACATATATAGGTATAGGTGTGTGTATATATATATGTGTGTGTATATGTATATATATAGGTATAGGTGTGTGTATGTATATATAGGTATAGGTGTGTATATATATGTGTGTGTGTGTGTGTGTATACATATAGGTATAGGTGTGTGTGTGTATATACATATATATATATTTTTTTTTTTTTGAGACAGAGATCTCACTGTTGTGCTGCTGTCACCCTAGCTAGAGTGCGATGGTGTGTTCTTGGCTCACCGCAACCTCCACCTCTCAGGTTCCAGCAATTCTCCTGCCTCAGCATCCCAAGAAGCTGAGATTACAGGTGCCCTCCACCATGCCCGGGGAATTTTTGTATTTTTTCTTTTTTTTTGTACAAACAGGATTTCACCATGTTGGTCAGGCTGGTCTCGAACTCCTGACCTTAGGTGATCCACCTGCCTTGGGCTCCCAAAGTGCTGGGATTACAGCCGTGAGACATCACACCAGCCTGGCCTGAAGTATATTTTAAGACAGTGTAAACACCTTACTAAGAACCAAGTCTCAAATGAGGGAAGATTTTAGATATGATACTGTTTTGATTAGCGGCATAGAGTAAGAAACTGTGGAAAGCTTCAATCTTCATTTAAGGCTTATGTAAAATCCCAAACCTATGGTAATAGATGAATATAAATATACAATCCCATCCACATATTTGGAAATAACTTTGGAAGACCACTAAATTCAATTGAGAAAACACTAAAAAATTATACAACAGCCATAGTCAGAAACACATATTTAAAACAGTAAGAAAAGCAAAAGAACAGTATTCCTAAAACCAACTGCATTACTTCTGAAAGAGTATTGACTACAGTGCTGTTTTTGATAGCTATTACAGACTCATACAGGTTTCATCGGCAGGAATTACATGAACCAATGCTGAATTATTTGTTTTCTGTAAAACTTGTCACTGGAGACAAATACACCTTTAAAATAATAGTAATCACAGATTCTAACTAAGCTTTTGCTTAATATGTTTTATTATGAATAACATCACCATTTATTATCAAAAGGATAAAAATGAAAATTAAACAGTTTCTTATAGAAGTTAGATAACAATGATTCTATTTTCTCTATAAGGACAATCCTACTCACACAATTGAGTTATCATAAAAAATAGTTGGTACTTACTATTCCAAAATTTATTCCACAAACGAATAGGACTGAAAAAAGCCATGTTATGAGGCTGGACTTATGCTTCTGTGTTCTAGGGTGTGTAATACCAGGTACACTCCTTTTTGTTGGTTATCACATGACAAAGAGGAGAATGCAACAGAAAATAAAAGGTAACATAAAAATCTAACATCTAGGCCAGGCACAGGGGCTCATGCCTATAATCTCAGCACTTTGGGAGGCTGAGGTGGGAACCTGAGGTCAAGAGTTGGAGACCAGCCTGACCAACATGGTGAAACCTCGTCTCTACTAAAAACAGGAAAAAAAAAAAATTAGCTGGGCATGGTGGCGCACACCTGTAGTCCCAGCTACTCGGGGAGGCTGAGGCAGGAGAATTGCTTGAACCTAGGAGGCAAAGGTTGCAGTGAACCAAGATTGTGCCACTGCACTCCAGCCCAGGCGACAGAAGAAGACTCCTTCTCAAAAAATAATGATAATCTAACATCTAAAAAGGAACTAAAACAGGTTGGCAGCACGATGTAGTTCCCTCCCAAAAAAAGCATCTAAATATGTTCTAAACACTTTACAGTTTCATCTACATTCATTATCTTTAAGGGAATATTATAGTGTGCTTGTAGAATTGTGAAAAGCGAAGATTCTGAGATGAGACAGGCTAGTTTCAAATCCTCACTCTACTACATTGACTGGCCATAGTTAAGGAGCTTAACTTTTTGAACCTCATTTTTCATATTGACAGACAGGGCTAATAACACATTCATTTCTAATGTGATTGTTTTAAGTATTAAATAAGATAAGGCATGTTAGCACTTTGCCAGGCGGATAAAAACACTATAACTTTTAGGCATTATCAGTATTACCATTATTATTAAAGAAATTATTGATTCCTAGTGTTTCAGGTTCAGTGTATACAACTGGGCCTATACAATTGCATCAATCAGCATGTAATAAGTCACTTGAGTTTCTCATCATGTAAATATATATATATCTATTTATCTGTATCTATAGATAGACTCCTAAAAAGCAATGAGCTCTTAAGATTAAATGACCCACGATAGGAGAAAAGATCAAATAACACAATAAGCTTCTTTTTCTTTCTCACCATAGTGAATTTAAATCAAAGCTGTCCTTATGATGCTTGTGTTCAGTCTGAATTCATGGAGATTAATAGCAATGATCTTGACAGTGAATACCCCTCCTATTTGCATGGATATCCAAATGAAAGCTTTATGTCTCTCCTATTTTCCTTCTACAGATTCAGATTTTGGAAACATATTACTAAATTCATTAATTTAAGCAAGTGGTAGTTCTCCCATATTGCTAGGAAATTTTCACTTCTCTTCAGATACAAGGGAAATAAATTGATGAGTTTTATTTTCCACAGCCTGTACGAGCCGTTTACTTTATTCAGACAACCTGCTAATGGAATGATCTGGAGATACTGAAATTACTTCCCAAACCAAGCAACTAAAGAAGTTTAAAGCTATCCAGAGGTGTGTAGTTAATACATACAAAGGTACTTTAACTCACTTTGTTGTATGAGCCAGGACCATTTTAGTGAAGTTTCAGAGTGAGAAAGACTTCCTTCTCAATAAATGCTAAGTACACAAAATCAGCTTTAGAGCTATGCAACTAAAAAGTATTCATTTTCTTTTATAGGAAAGGGATTGCAGATAGATACATTTCTTTAGCCAAATTAAAAGTCCATCATTAGTGAATACAGAAAATCACATACTAAACAAGAAAATATAACAGCAGGCAAGTTAAGTTGGAGATAAAATTATGAGACTTAGTGTATCTTATTAGTACTATGCTGCCAAATGATATCGACACAGACATTTACAATGCGACTCATTCACTCTTTGTCTTCATTTTCTTTTTCTACTTTCCA
>CAUYLG010037767.1:0-69685 GCA_963573385.1 Cacajao melanocephalus
CCCTTTGTTGTCCTGTTTTGCTTAGATGAGATGACAGAAAACCCATGGCTATTACACCCCCTGTAAAAGGTGTTAAGTGTACTCTTTCCAAAAAGAAACACTGCCTATAACCAATTGAATTGCTGTAACTACTTGTCAGTCTTGTATAAAAAATGTTGTCTGGATAAAGAAAATATGGCACATATACACCATGGAATATTATGCAACCATAAAAAAGGATGAGTTCATAGCCTTTGCAGGGACATGGATGAATCTGGAAACTATCATTCTCAGCAAACTGACACAAGAACAGAAAACCAAACACCGCGTGTTCTCACTCATAAGTGGGTGTTGAACAATGAGAACACATGGACACAGGGCGGGGAACATCACACACTGGGGTCTGTTTGGGAATGGGGAGCCAGGGGAGGGATAGCAGGGGGTGGGGAGAATGGGGAGGGATAACATTAGGAGGAATACCTAGAGTAGGTGACAGGGGGATGGAGGCAGCAAATCACCATGGCATATGTATACCTATGTAACAATCCTGCCAGATCTGCCCATATACCCCAGAACTTAAAGTAAAATTTAAAAAAGAAGACAAAGAGGGAGAAAAGGATACTCACTATGAGCAGATGGTATGCCAGTCCTGCCCAATATACTCACGAGAAGGACAAGTTAAACTGGAGAGAGGCAACAGTTCCTTTCTGAATATGGGGAGATAGTTATTACTGAAAAAAAGTCCCCTACCAATAAGCAAAAATAAAAAAAAAATCTTGTCATGAGGCCGGGCATGGTATAATAAATAGCTCATTCCTGTAATCCCAGCATTTTGGGAAGCTGAGGTGAGACAACTGCTTGAGATCAGAAGTTTGAGACCAGCATAGGCAACATAGCAAGACTCTGTCTCAAAAAATAAAAATTCTGTCATGAAATTGATCAATGTTTATATTAACACAGACTGTGGCAGACATTTTAGAAACAGCCTTGGAAAATTTTCAGTGAAAGCACACAAATCATGAATGGGTTTCCTATTGTTCAATTCAGCTGACTTTCCTTTGCAACCCGACTTTACCTTTAAAAATGAGCAACAGGCTCAACGTCTTCAAAGGTGGAATCTTGTCCCACCCTAGTTCTGCACAGGAAAAATAGCACAGAACATTTTCTCACTCTTTATGGAGTTGTGACCCCAAAAGTGCATTTTTTAAATTCAAGGAGTCCTCCAAACATTTGGCAATTTAAACGTTTGGTTTAAAAATGTATGAACAAACTAGGTTGCATTTGTTAGAAATCAAGACCACTTGGGAAAAAATAGAGAGAAATGCAAAGAATGTCTGAGCATAGTGGATGTTTCATTCTTTTTAAAACCACACTTCACTTGCTCAATGAAAAAAAATGTTCTTTTATTTTTAAAACCCCTTTTCAAGCTGAAATTGTCTATGACCAAGCCATAGCCTAGAGCACAATTTTACAGCCGAGTAACAAACCTCTTAAAACTCAGATTTATAATGGAAATGCTGTCCGAGAGTTAATCACAGTGGACTTCAGTAGGCCATAATTTTTTTCATCAGTTTGGAAAGCTCACTAGCCTGACGCGACCATATTTATCTCAAACCTCAGACTCCATTATTTCATTGTGTTGGGCTGTAAGGCATAGGCCAGTGAGTAGGTCCCTCTAACCTTTGCTTTATAGCCTCGGTTTGCCTGAAGGTTTCAGAAAAAGAAAAGTTTTTTCAAAAAGGCCAGGCTCTACACTGGTGTTGTGTGGAAAATTTAAAAAAATAAATAAAAGAAAAAAAGAGGCCAAGATCAATAACAGGAGTTTTAAATTAGGATAGCCTAAGGGCAGGAAAGAACTTCTGCCTGCTCTTAGGGGAGAAAGCACAAACACACTCAAGAAAAACAAAACCAAAAATTTTTTAAAAATCTTAACAACTATCTTTAGACTTCTTTTAGGACTTTGACAGGGTAGGGTTTACTCTTCCTAGGAGGTCTGTTTTCCAAAAGCACACCTGGTGCCTCATCAATGACTACAGACTTTAGCTTGTGACCTAAGAGATTGAGACAATTTACCAACCTTTTGCTCTAAGCCAATCCCTCTCAAATACTGGAATCACCTGGGGGAATTAAAAAAAATGCCTGAGTCCCAACACTGGTGATTCAGATTTAATTAGCTTGGGTGCAGCCTGGGTGTCAGGAGACTTCAAAGCTCCCTAGTGGATTCTAAGGAGCAGCTAAGACTCAAAACCAGTGCTCTCGGCCTTTCTTTAAAGTGGGGACCACGGACCAGCAGCATCAGCATCACGTGGAGGCTTATTTGAAAGGTAGAATCTTAGGCTACACCTGCTGAGTCAGGATCTGTATTTTAACAAGATCTTCAGGAGATCTGCACACATATTAACGTTTGGGAAACACTGTCCTTTGCTACAGCCATTCCAAACAATTTATTGGCAGTCTTACAAGAATTCCAAAATACCCACTGAAAATATGACCTTCTTAACATTCCATGAAATAAAAATAGAAAGTGTTTTTTGATCTAATTAGGAGTTGAAAAGAACAACAGGATGAGACTGATGGAAAGAGCTTGGTGCATCTCAGGTAAAGACAGAAAGCTTTAACCTCCTTAGAGAGCAAACAGTAGAACTAGATCGCTTTGCTCAGCACTCACAAATCAGCAAGAAAAAAAAAATGCTCTGGCATGGGCCGAAAGAAAAATGATTTTACCAAACATCTAATGACTAGTATAATATGACCACTGACGAATCGTAACTCATTTCAGCCACTGTTGCCCCACAACTCCCTAATTATCCCACTTCCTGGCTCTGTATCTCCCTTGAACCCAGAGCACAGAATTTGACTTTCAGTTATTTGGTAACCTAATGAGAAAGAATGTCAACGATGTTGACAACTAGTCAACATGACTCAGGAAAACTGACCCTGGATTGGTAAGCGGCATCTAGACTAAAAGAACTACAAATAACTGATAGGAACCACAGTTTTGGTCTTCCTGAGTGTGCTGCTCTTGTAACTGGATGCATCCTTTACAGGGACCTTGAAAGCGACGCTTATAGATTTGCTGTAAGAGCTACTGGCTTCTGTGAGGAAAATAAGGCTTTTAAACCATGAAAACTCCTGCACTTACCTAGTATGCATATCGTCTCTTTGCACATGAGCTGCTATGGGCTGCTGCAAGGACTCCTATAGGAAAGGAATAACCATCACTGACCTTCTAGGAAGCCATGTTCCCATACTATTTCCCTTTAGAGTAGAATGGTGTAAAATGGGCTTATGAATCTGAATGTTGAGATGAACCAACACCTCTTGATGCAGAATGTGGAACATAGAAGTTTTTTTTTTTAACATAGTACAAACTGGGAACAAACTAAATGCCTAACAATAGAGGAGTTGTTTATATAAAGTATGGTTCATTCATAAACGGCATATACGCAGCACTAAAAGCTCATGTTTTTGAAGAATATTTAATGTCAGTGAAAAATAAATGTCCATGAAACATTAACTAAAAAAAATATGTGAGTGAATATATGGTACATATATACAATATTTGTTTTATAGAACACACAAGGAACTTCAAGAAAACAGCGCAGAAGAGAGAGTAAGGCAGCATGTCGACATTTCATATACTGTCATTTCTCTCCCTTCTTTTCCTTGCAGAAACTCATTTTCCTCACTCAAATAATGTGATTCATGCCATTTTGGTCATCACAAAGTTCAGTGCCCTGGCCACAGTGCTCAGCCCAGGATCCAGGCTGATTAATAGAGGTATCTTATCCCCTTTTCCACAGTGACTATTTGAGGCATGTGGCTCAGATAGAGCCAATCAGAGTCATTTCCGGGATCTTGACTGTACAAATACTGGGACACAGAAATAGAGGCTCTTGAAATATCTTTGGATAGATGAGAAAATAGTTGCTACCAGTCCCCAGGTTCCTATGATGGGAGAAGAAGCAGTGTTCTATGGGCTGCCCAGGTTTAGACAGTCAGGTGGCAGAAGCATTATATAGTTGATCAATTAAACAAATATTGAATTAAAGAAAGGGGTTTATTGTAGGGCTTATTTGATGAACATATTTGCACTAGGATAAGGAGAGGATGCAGTATACAGTGTTTTCATATTTACTTAAACACCAAAACGTTTCTTTTTTCTTTTCCTTTTATTTTTTGAGAAGACCTGCTAGCGTCTCTGCTGATGCGATTGTTATTAGAAGACATAAAAAATATGCTGCTCCAAGGAAACAGTGTATCTATCTATGCATCATTATTTGTGTGTGCGTTTTGTTCCATCTTCTAAATTTCCTACAGCTAGTTATGCTTAATACATAAATATATACAGATATATATAAAGTATATGTATGTAGTATCTTATATGTATATATATCTCATGCATATTTATATATAGTCTGTTTCTATAGGTGAAAGGATCCAAGTACTCTTTATTTTCATAAATGTATTAGTAGTATTTGTAACATATATTAATAGCTTTTTATTGCCCAAAGTTTAAAATCAAGAGTCCCTTTCCTTTTACTGATGGCAATACAGTTTTTATTTTTAATTTCAGCTCTCTGTCATCTGTTTTTTTTTTTTAAATAAAATGTGCAGGTTTGTTATGGAGGTAAACAGCAGGTCACAAGAGTTTGATGTACAGATTATTTTGTCACCCAGGTAATAAGCATAGTACCTGATAGGCAGACACATGAACACTTATGTTCATCACAGCACTATTCGCAATAGCAAAGACATGGAATCAACCTAAATACCCATCAATGTAGACTGGATAAAGAAAATGTGGTACATGTCCTCTCTGTTTTATATGTCGTGTATAAGGGCAGCTAAGTTAATCATATAATCATCTTTTAGGGTATTTAGGAGAAAAGAAGTTACCTGTTACCTGTTCTATAAATTAATAAATATTTCTGCACTTTTGTTTCCCATGCAAATGTACATATACATATATATGGTTTATAAAAATGGCAACATACTATACAAATGGTTTGTAATTTTAATTTTTAGACTTAATGATATATGATAAGCATCTTTCCATGCCAGCATACAGAGTTCTACCACTCTTTGTTAACCCTACCTGGTATAAATTGTGTGGATGGAGTCAATGTATCTTAGCCCTGTGATCTCATTTAACTTCTAGGTACCTCAATGTTTGTCTAAGTAAAGGTAACCTACCTACAAGGAAGATTTTCAAGTGAAATATTTAAGTAAAGCACTTAGCACAAGGCTGGAACAGAATGTGCTCAGTACATGGAGCTATCAATATACCTATCCCATAATATTACTATCAAGGGATTATTATTCTATTGTCATTAATGGATAATTGAATTATTTCCAATTCTGATATCAATAAATAAGATTGCAACACACTAAATGTAGCCTTGCATGAGGATTTCTATAGAATAAACTCCAAAAGAGTGAAACTGCTAGGTCAATGTTATGCCCATTTTAAATATTACTAACAAGGCCAAATTTCTTTTCAGAAAAGCCTTTCCAGTGGGCACTCTCACCAGCAGAGGGTGTTGCTTGCTGGCTACCTTTTGGGGAAGGGATTTTACCAGTCTCTAGAAGAATGTATAGAGTACCATGAGGCAGAAAAGAGAGGGCCATTCTGTTGAGAGGTGTCACGGGTTCCCAGGCTTGGTGATTCATGAGAAGAACTCACAGGCTTCAGAAAATCTGTTAAATTCACAGGTTATAGTTTACTATAGTGAAAAGATGCAGATTAAAATTAGCAAAGGAAAGGGAAAAGGTAGAGGTTTGGAAGTCCAGAAGAAACCAGGTGCAAGCCTGTGGTCCCCTCCCCATGGAGTCTCATGGGGATGTGCTTATTTCTCCCAGCAACAATGTATGACAACACGTTTGCTGGTGCCAAACAGAAAGGCTCACATGAGCTTTGGTGTCCAGAGTTGTTATTGGAGATCAGTGATATAGGCCCCTTAACTGACCTCAGCTACTGAGATTCCTGCCTCCCCTTACATAAAAGAAAAAAAAAGCCTTCACCATAAATCACATTGTCAGGATAAACTTGTCTGTACAGCGTGGTCCAAGACCTTAGGCATACAAAAAGACTCTTAACTGGAAGAATATTTCAAGAGCTCAGAGGTTAATTCCCAGGAGCTGACCAGGGGCTAGTCTTGAAGGCAGGAATTTCTTTGAAATGTGCAGGGTTTGAGTAACCCAGGCCTGCTGAGTTAACTCCTTCCTTCCTGCCCAGGTTAGGGAAAGGGATGGCATAAGCAAAGACAGTGAGAAGGAGGTGTATAAAGCACAATTAGGGACAAGAGAGAAGGAGATAAAGTGGAAAAGTAGACTGAGTCAAACAATGAAGAGCCTTGAATAGAGAAAAGCACAGGTTTGAGGAGGATTAATCTGGTAGTGGTCTTAAAGATGAGTTGATATAAAAAGGGTCTGGAGCCTGGGAAAACCTGCTAACAAGCCAGGAGACAGGAAGTGCTAAAGCAGCATGATAAGGGTGAAAACAGAAAGGATCTGCCCATAGCAAGACTTCAAGAGTTGCTGAAAATAGGTAGGCAAAGGTGAGGGGAAGGAAAAGGTAAAAATTTTCTAGGTTTATAAGCTTGTATCATTATAGGTAAAAGCCTCTGTTGACAGGAATAAAGCCGTTAGTACAGCCACATTCGTATATTCATATTCATATATTCAACAACTATTTATTAGAGGCTTATTAAGTGCCAAACTATTTGTCTTCATAGGGTGTTCCATGAACTCCATGCACCCCATCACCTGGGGAGTTTGCTGACAAAGCATTTCACTCTTCCCAAGAGCTACTGAATTCAAGTCTCTAGCATAGGGTTTGGAAATCTGCATTTTTAACAAGCACTCAGATATTCTTATCATCCACAAAGTCTGAGATTCTCTGTTAATTATGGGTCCCAGAAAATCATCTATTTTGGGAATTTAAATAGTCATGCATAGCTTAACCGTGATGATATGTGCTGAGAAGTGTATTATAAGGCAATTTTGTTGTTTTGCAAACATCATGGAGTATACTAACAAAAACCTTGATGGACAGTCTACTATATACCTAGGCTAGGTGATATAGCCTATGGCACCTAGGCTACAAACCTCTACAGCATGTTACTGTACTGAATACTGTAGGCAACTGTAGTAAAATGGTATTTGTGTATCTAAACACTGGTAAATATGGAAAAGGCATAGTAAACATATCATATGATAATCTTATAGGACCACTGATGTATATGTGGTCTGGTGTTGACTGAAACATCATTATGTGGAACATGACTGTATATCTCAGATGGTGAAAATAGAAAGAAGAAAAACGGCCTAAAGAAAGATCCTTTTTTCCTGCAGGCAAACTCTCAAGATGAGAGTTTGTCTTGCATGATATGGGTTTCAAAGGTAGGCACTTGGGTGAAGCTGAAAACTACCATTTTATTTTTCTGGCTAGCGAAAAAACAAACAAACAAACAAACAAACAAATATGGCACACAGGCCTTGATGCTATGAAATGATGGCTAAATTTTGGAGACTTGGGTCATGTTCAAGCATACAGTCCAGGTATGCAGTCTATAATTATGAAAAGCATAGCCCTCCTTTACCAAGAGCAACAATGTCTTTGCTTAGTACAAACCATGAGCGCTACAAAAAATATATACATTGCATTTGTTTTAGAAATAAGCACATTAAGATGTCTTTATGGAAACTAGAAAATCTTATTTAAATTTGAGCAACCTTTAGACCGTAGAATGTTTATGAAGGAGATATTTTAAAAATAAAGTTTCAGAGGAAGCAAACATTGCAAGTGACAGTTCAGAGCTCAGTGTATAAGACTAATTAAATAAAAAGCAACGTATATATATTTTTTCTCTATCTTCTTCACTGAGCTTCTCCCCTTCCTCCTTTTTTCCTTTCCTAAATAAGTATTTTCTGCTCCTGGTTGTCAGTGCAGAAGACAGCATGTTCCAGAATATGCAGCTTTCCTTGTTTAATATAATGTTGATGGTTTCTTTCATTAAGTTTTATCATCCTTGTGAAAATGTGGCAAATACTATGATACATGCTATCTCCATTAAATGTATTAAAATAACATTCAATCAGGAAATTAGCTAAGTATTCTCTAAATAAATTATATTTGAGATGTGGCATATAAAATATGGTAATTCTGTGAGCAAATCAAATTATACATAATATTTTAATGTTCTGTTAGATGAAGTTGAATTGAGTAGAAAAAAGCGTAAGCTTTACAGCCAGACAGATTTCAGTTTGATTTATGGCTCCACATTCAGGGAAGTTATTTAGGCTTTCTGAATCCATTATTAAATTCTCTTCCATTATCATTGTTTCTGAATGGGGCATTATTGGCATTTGAGGTAGGAGAATTCTTTGTTGTGTGAGGTATTTCTCAGCATTACAGAGCAGTTCCCACACCTATGTCCCTCCTTCTTTTAGCAATTAAATACTAGTATTATTCCCACCTCCAGTATTCCCACAACCAAATACCTGAACAAATTTGCAAATGCCCTCTAGGAAGGCGGTAACTCTACTAGTCCAGAGCAAGTGTATTAAATGGATTATAATAATACCTCTTCAAGTTGGAAGGTTTAAATGAGAACATTTCCCTGATACTTTTGAGTAAACAAAAAGGTAGTTAAGAAAATGTGTTGAGGTCAGTCAGACCTGGGCTCTGTTCCAGCCTTGTCAATAGTGTCTCTGTGTAGCAAATTGCTTAATCTAAACCTAAGCATCTCATCTATAAAATTACAATAGGTGTAAGACCTGACTCAGAGGATTATTTGAGGATTCAATGAAGTAACATATGCCAAGCTCTAAGCACTCATCCTGGTGCAGTCAGCATTCAGTCAAATTTGCCATAGTTGCTGCCTCGTTATTAAGCCCAGACTCCTGAGACTGGAAAAGCGAGGTGGTAAAGAAATAGGATGACTTGTTTGAGAAGTTTTACAAAAACAGGAAATAAAAAGTAGTTGGAGAGAGTAGTCAGCTCTCTCCTGCACCAAGATAGTGGACTCCTATGTATATTAAAAGGCAGAGGGAAGGTAGACACTGGGGAAACTGAGGCTGAGAACCATGAAGATAGAAAGGGTGACAATGTGTGTGAGAAGTAATGAGGAAGTCAGGAGGCTTGGGCACACAGAGCGACAGGGCAGCCCTGGCATTCATTGTGGCTTTTCCAAGCATGAAGCTGTGTTTACACATTCATAGTGTCTGCTCGATTTCATTGGGATTTTCACCTGTTCCACACTTTATTAGTGCCTCACACTAAAAGTGATGGCCAGCAACCAGCAGAGCCGCTTTAATGTTACCGAACTCAAGAGAAAGGAATCTGGAACTGAGTGTTCTGGCTAAAAATAAGGAAGCCCAATTTACGTTGAAATGAAGCAATCGTCTCCCTAAAAATTCTTCCCGGGGCTAGATCTTAGCCTCAGAGCCCTGAAATCTAACAGCAATTTAAGGAATACTTTTTCATTTTCTTTAAGTACCTTTTCAATGTTCTTTTTAACCCTCAGTTGTCCCTTCTTTTTTCTAACTTCTATTAGTAGCATTAAAAAAACTTTTCAGATTCATTCCAATGTCCTTTCAGTCTCTAATCTCACCTTCCTATGCCAAGAGGTATTTTGCAACACAATTATTTTCAAGACATCCTTCACAAAAACTGCATTGGTTCCCTCTACATTCTCTGTGAGGATCCAGAGATCATACAAAAAACATGGTCTCTGGCTTTTGGGGGTGGGACTTTGACTTTGTGTCTTCTTGAGCATTTGGTCAGCTTTTTAAAATTTTTAAATGAGAACATAAAATATCCATGAAATTAGAAAAATAGTAACACTGATTACAATGGTAACATTGCAGGCCATGTTTCAAAAATCAAGGGAAAAAAATCAAGTTTTAAAAATTACAGTGCTATCCTAAAGCTGCATAGGAAGCAACTGAAATGTTAAAAATAGAAAAACAAAAACAAAAAAACTAATTCTTTGGTAAAGGATCCTTTACAGGACATTACTCTTTGGAGATGTTCTACAAATCCAGGGGTTTATTATTCAGGAGACTTTGCTTACCTTACCTTCACTTGGAGGTTCACAATGCATATCCTGGGAATCCAGAAGATAAGAACTTATATGACTTATTTTATATCAGTTCCTTCCAAACTTATCTAAGGAAGAGATGTGTTTTTTATGGAATGCCTATTAAAATCTCACAGAACAGTATGCTGAAGAAACAGAATTTACTTTTTGTTTTTGTTTTGATGGTTGTTATTGTTTTTCATTTTCTTAAACTTCTAATGCATTGAGGACTAAGATTTTTATTAAATACAAAAATCATATATTTGGATATCATGACAATACCAAATTACTACAGAAGTTTCTAATCACTTTTCAATATGCAACTGATTGTAGACTAGTTACACATAGTTTGCTAATGGGCACTGGTCCATAGACCACACCAAGGAGCTGTTCTTTTATCCATGGTGTATACTCTTTAATCTTGATGCATATTACTAGGACAGGGACAATAGAATAAATAAAAAGCTTTCTTCTCTAAAAAGTAGAATAATGGGTACATGACATATTGAAAAGCAACATTCCTTTATCTTATTCATCAAAGCCACTGGATACACAAACAATCTTGTAATATTTCAAAGCAGAAGTCAGGACAAAATTTAAACTACCTCATTAAGTTGGTGTTTAAAAAGAACACATCTTCAACAGGAAGCCCCTTTCCCAAGAATATATGTATTTAACAATAATAAAAAGATGTCAAATTCTTTTCATTATCTCTTTTTAAAATACTTGCATGAAAGGGTTGAGAGGTAGTTCAGAAGGGCCAGTTCTCTACTCTTCATTTACCAGGGTGCTGATGTTCGTATAACATGCAAACCCAAAGTATGGCTAAACAGCAAAGTTAATATTGTTCATATGCTGCAAGGCCTGCTAAATTAAATTTATTTTGAACAGAAGATAGGCCTATAAATGCTTTATGTTGTGCAGTTTTGCCACGAAAGGTAAGAAAGCGATAATAGTGTGGCCTTTTTTTTTTCCAAGCAGTTGATCTGCTATATTATAAATGAAACTCAGATTCTTGGATTAACCCAAAACAAAGAGTAATTAAAGAAAATTATATTTTTGTATCAACATCATTAAATAATAGGTACGATCTATTATTAGAACATGAACTGGAAAATTGTACAGTGTGACCTAAACTAACAACAACAATTCCAAGACTGTTCCATGTGTACATATGACCTATGGAAAAAGTGCAAAGTGCTGATATTCAGGATTTGTTTACAGAAAAACTGATGAAGAACAACAAAGCAGGTGCCTTGACAGTAGGAGGAGGATGATCAGGATGATGGTGAAGTTAGGGATGAAGGTGACAATGGGATGTCAGTAACGTTAGTGATGATGGGAATGACAGTGAAGGACAGAAAGATAGTGAAGACAGAGAGGTAATGAGGATGGGGATGATGGTGATGGTGGGGATGACAATGGAGCTAAGGACGATGATAGTGACAACAGCAATGCTGATGTAAACACTGACAATTGTGATGATGGTGAAGACAGAAATGATGGTGAAATAAGGATGGCAGCAATGACAAGGTTGATAGTGATGACAGGAATGATGGAAATTTGAAGACCATGGAAGATAACGATGGTATCTAACAGATAACACTGATCATCTGTGTGCCTGATGCTAGGCTAAAGGCTTCACTTTCATCATTCTACTTAATTTCCATGACCTTCCTATGAGGTGGGTGCTATTATGATCTTTGTTTCACAGTTGAGAAGCTTCAGAATCACAGAGGGTAAGTATTTCGCCAGGTTCACACAGTTCTCCAGAGCAGGAGCTGATATAGCCAAGTTCTGCCTGACTCTAGGGCACACACTATTGATTACTAAGCTATGCCACCATCTACTATGCGACACTGGCTGGAGGTTTACAGTATGTGTCTGTTGAATGCATTCATGCATGGAATCTTATGAGGCCATATGGTCCAGTGCCTATTTCAGATATATGAACATTTATCCTGGTTAGTATTTTATCTGGTAACTTCTTAAAAGTAAAGAATTATTAAAACTTAAGATTAGCTGTCTTAGGTCCTATTGTGGATTGAGGTCAGCTATCAACAATGACTTTAAAGTCCATTCCAAAATGGCTCTCATGTTATCTTTCAAACATTTAAAAAACATTTACTTTCTCCCACCTAGATGCATTCTTTGTCTCAGTTTCTTGGTGCCACAGTTATTCTAGTCTCCCGTTTCTTACGCTGGAAAACATGAGCCCATCTGACTCCTCCCTCTCTCCTATTCCTTTTATCCAGTCAGTCTCTAATATTTGGTAATATATCTTCAACATTTATGTCAGATTCATCATTTTCTTTTCAGGCCCATTCTCAGCTTGCCAGTAGTTTATCACCTCAGGGCCAATTGCTAACTTTAACCAGATGGCTGGGTTTCATTATGACACATTATCCCTCACTACCTATCATCTCAAGTTCAAATACCTCACTCTGTTATTAAAGATCCCTTTATATGTGGCCCTACCTTATCTCACATATGCCTCTAGTCATCAAAGCATGCCTAGGCACGTTGGCATACTTGAAGTCTCTCCACCATTCCCCCAGATAAAAAATAAACCCACAAGACACAGGGCTGATCCATCTTCAACTCCACCTTCTGTTCACTCGAAATATGCTCTGCTCATTCCCATACAACTTATAATGTACTCTGTACCATTTTCTGGCACTCAAACCCATCACTTTAAGGATGCAGAAGCTACTTGTTCAAGCTGGTTCAAAATGACTTTTCCCTTTTCCTGACTTCAAATAGCCTTAACTAATTTACCTTGCTATCGATCATCTATCTGTCTGTCTGTCTGTCTGTCTGTCTGTCTATCTATCTATCTATCATCTCTCTATCTCTCTGTCTCTCAAGCCATGCTGAGGAGCCCAAGTACCTGGGTTTGAATCCTAGTTCTGTCATTAACTAGCTTCTATTTCTTCATCTATAAGATGAGGATGATAGTAGTTACTTCATGGGGTTGTTGTGAAGACTAAATGAACATATAGTGATCAATAAACATTAGCTAAAACTATTATTAGAACATTAAATATGTTTGATTCTTTTTTCTTTTTTGTATATCCTAGCATGGCATCTGAAACCATATTAAGCTTATGACAGGTATTCAACAACCTCTTGTTGCCTTTAATTATATCAGAGCAAAAAGTTAATGGCTTTGCTTTGAGGCCAATATTCCCTTACTTGGTTCTTAATGATCATGAAGCATTGTTACATAGAATTCCTATAATCTTAGTAAGACAAATAAACCTTGGCAGCTAGAGTGTTGCAAAGCATTTCCATGTTTCCACCTGAAACAGTAAGTAGGACACATTCTAATAGCTCTGTTTTCATCTGAGGAAAATTATATTCAGTTTCTAATCTGAAAAATGGAGCTAATTTGAGTATTCACCATACAACATGATTATGAAGTTGAATAAGGCAACCCATGTAAATGGTAAGCATTAGTCCTCTATAAATATTAGTGTCAATTTTAGAAATATCATCATCATCATCATCATTGGACTTGTCTAAGCAAAGACGACCTTGAATTAGAAATAACAGCTGTTGATTCTTAGACTAGTTTTAAAAATTATGCTGCCATGTCTTACCCTTTCTCAATTTCAGAAAAGTAACCCAAATTCCTTTTATTTGCCCTTTTGAAGGACCTATTTTCCATTCATTACTTTTCATATCAGCCATTCTTCTCTGCACTTTCTTTTAGTTCCTGCTTTCTAAAATGAATAGTAGAAAAAAATCCAGATGTAACATACGAATACAAATTAACTAAAAGATCACTTTAAAATGAATCTTCCTTAAAACTTATATGCCACACTCTTTTTAAATAAACCCTTGCATTGTATTAGTTCTCTGCACAATCCTACATTCATCATGTGTTTGCCTATTAGTTTGAGCCCTTTCTCTGTGAAACTTACACTTATTCAGTCTTGGTTCATCATGTTCTTATATTACTGAGTTTTTGCATTGTACTTGCCTTGCCAGAACTTCATCTAATTTTCCTAGGCCTATTTTCCTATTTAATAACATATTTTAAATTTTACTTCTACCTTTGAGACAACTTAAGAAATGTCACCTCATATGGGACCTTTAACTCTAGTAGGCATATTCCATGTTCCTTTACCTAGGTAATCAATTGAGTACAAATTCTTAAACATAGCTTTAGGCTGAATTTGAGAGGTTCTTCAAACTTGAAAACCTCTGATAATTATCCCTTAGGGGAAATCTTTAGTCAAATTTATCGTTTTCTAAGATTTTTATGAGATCATAGTCAAATCTTTCCTTCCCTAAGATTTATGGGAAACTATAGTCAAATTCATACTTTCCTAAAATTCTTATGGAACTGCAATTAGTACTGTTCATTCCTCTGTGTGTGTGCGCGTGTATGCGCGCGTGTGATATTACAAATGGAACTTATATTTGTCTGGTATAATATTTTTACACAGTCATTACTAGTGACAACCAAATATTTTGTGTTTTTTAGTTGACTGAAATTAATCAATTCAGTTCCATGATTTGTTCTATTTCTCTTTTCTATATTGTCAGTTTTTGCTTTATGAATTTTGGGGCTCTATTGCCAGGTGTGTATATATTTATAATTTTTGTACATTCCTGGTCTATTGACCTTTTATCATAAAATAGCTCTCTTTCTCTATAGCATATTTCTTGTCTTAAAGTCTATTTTGTCTGGTAACAGTATAGCCACTACAGCTTTCTTATGGTTGCGGTTTGCATAATATATCTTTTTCTAGCTACTTACTTTTAATTAGTTTGTGTCTTTGAACCTAAGTTGTATATCTGTAGACAGCATTTTAGTTAGATCTTGCTTTTTAAAATCCAGTTTGTCAACCTGTGTCTTCTGACTGAGATATATAGGCCATTCACATTTAATACCATGGCTGTACTTACATTTGCTATTTGTTTTCTAAGTCTCTTGTGTTTTTTGTTTTTCTATGCATCCTTTACTGCCTTTTTTGTGTTAAGTATATTTTTAGTGTGCCATTTTAATTCCTATATTGATTTTCTAAATTTATTTGGAATTATTTTCTTAATGGATGCTTTAGCAATTACAATATGCATTTGACTTATCACAATCAACTGCAGACTAATAACAGATAATTCTAGTGAAACACAGAAAACCTGCTCATTTATAGCTCCATTCTCTCCCCATTCCTTGCAGTATTACTGTCATATAAATTACACATATGTATGTAAACTTAATAAATTCAGTAATAATTATAATAACGGCTTTATGGAATCCTATGTATTTTAAAGAAGTTACTATATGAGAAAAATACAAAGCTTTTTATATTAACCTACATATCTACCATTTCCATTGCTTTTCATTTTTTTTCTGTGAATTTGAGTTATCCTCTGGTGTCACTTCCTTTCAGCCTGAAAGACTTCCTATGGTATTCTTGTAAGGCAGGTCTGCTAGCAATGGATTCCTCTGTCTTTTTTAAATTTGGAGATGTCTTTATTTCACCTCTACTTTTTCAAGGCTAGTTTTGATGAATACAGAATTCTTGGTTGATATTTTTTTTTCTTCCAGCATCTTTCAAATGAGAAGTCAGTCATTAATTGCATAAATTCCTCTCTATATCATGAGCTGTTTTATCTCTTGCTGCTTTCCAGATTTTCTCATTTTCTTTGGCTCTCAACAGTCTGACTATTGTGTCTAGATGTGGATGGTTTTGTGTTTATACTACTTGGGGTTAACTGAGTTTCTTGTATCTGTAATGTTGGCTTTCAAAATTGGCAAGTCTTTGGCCACTACTTCATCACATTTTTTTTTCTCTCTACTGCTTTCTCTCCTTATAAGACCCCTATTACATCTATGTGGGTACACTTAATGTTGCCCCACTGCTCTGCAAGGCTCTGCTCTTTTTCCTTTGGTCTTTTTCTCCGTATTCTTCAGACTGAATAATTTCTATTGGTTTGTCTCAAGTTCACTAATTCTCTCTCCTACCATCTCAAACCTGCTATTGAGAGACTCCAGTGAATTTTTTATTTCATGTCCTGTATTTTCAGCTCCAGTTTCCATTTAATTCTTTTTTCTTTTTATAATTTCTATCCCCTTATTGAGATTTAATTACTTGTTGAGTCATGTTCTCATAATTTCCTGTAATTCTTTAAATCTGAATTTTAGTTACTTGAATATGCTTATAATAGCTGCTTTGAAGTCCTTGTCTACAAAACATAACATTTGGGGATCCTCAGATGCAGTTTCCACTGATAATTTTCTACTGAAAATTTTAATTGAAACTTTCTAGTGTATTTGCATGTCTCTGAATTTTTGTCAAAAATAAAACATTTTAGGTAATATATTGTAGTAACTCTGGAGTATGACCTTTTCCCTGAAGGTAGTTGTTGTTTTTTATTGTTGTGATTTGTTTTTTGTTTAGTAACATGCCAGGGCTAAATCTGTGAAATCTGTCTCCCTCTAGGGTGTAGTCATGGATATCCCTGCTCAGTTTTCCTTCCCTTCCTTCCTTCTCTCCCTCTCTCCTTCCTTCCTCCCTTCCTACTTCTTTTCATTCCTCCCTCCTTTTCTTCCTTTTTGTAAAGACAGGGTCTTGCTATGTCTTTTTAAAATTCTTACTGTAATTTTTAAACCTGGATTCCTACAGGTTACACTTCTGAATGTATAGTTTAATGGGCAGCCAATGATTGGACTAAGGTTGTGCTCCAACACCTTGAGCCAGTAAACCATTCATCCTCTGGAAGATTTCATATATTCAAAATTCAGCAGTTTTTCAAGGATAAAGTTTATCATATTATCATATGCCTTTGTTTGATTCCATAGCAGTTAAATGGTTATTTTTGTCAGTTTTTTTCCTGCTTTACAACCTCTTTTTTGGGAAAAGCATCTTCAAGCCAATCCTTTGGCCACAGCCAGTAGTCTCTGAGATCAGGATCTTGACTTTCCACTTTTATATTCTAGGACTTAGCACACAGTAGATGCTCAGTAAATGCTGGCACAATTTCTCTTCTTTATTTCCTTTTCCTAAGATAGATAAATTTCCTAAAAACTGCTTGGCAAACTTTCTTGTCAACTGTGATTTTTCAGTTGATAGCTACTAATTTTGTAATAACATTTACAAATTTCATAATTATCATATGATGTATGTCATAGACCTTGCTTACTTGAACAATTTTAGTCTTTCTTGGTACTCTTAATGATTTCTTCTATTATAGAAGTTGTGTTTTTAATATTTCTGTTTCTCAAAGACCACATGTCATTTTTTCTTGACAATTTCTGGTTTCTATTTCTTTGCTTGCTATATTTTGTTCACACTTCTTTCCAAAGAGTCAATAACCTCATGCCACATATTTTGTTTTAAAAAACAACCTTCATATTTTGCATTGTGCAAGTAATTTTACTCAAAGTTACCTTACACAAGAACCTTACAAATTGGTAGTAGTAACTGAGACTCTTTTGCAGATTACCTAATTCTGAAAATTATCAAGTGAATACAATAAAGATAATTAGGGATATTGTATCACAGTATGTATTATCTTTATTTATTATACCATAGATATCATGTGTTAGTTATGTCTTACTAAAGATGCTCTTGTGAATAACATAATTTATTATACCACACAATTCTAAAAAGTCATGTCTTAGTAACATATTTCAGCTATAACTCATATCAAGTCTTTAACAAGATGAAATCCAAAAACAAATAATTTGTAAAAATTATTAATCTTAAGGATGAAGGATGAATAATACAAAAGTTCATGAGGGTTTCGGCAACAGCTTATTTTAACCTCAACAGCTACAAAACCAACTTTATTAGATAGTTTAACCAATTTCAAAATTCTAAATCTTTATTATAATGACAAATTCTTCAAGAAGATAGCTTTCCTTCTTGAGAAATGTACTTCACACAAGTTCTGAGTATTCACTGATAAACCACATTAACAGATTTAGAAGGCAGAATCTGATATTTAAACGTGCATATTTGTACTTTCCCACTATTACCAATCTCTACTCATCCATGATAACGAGGAACACAGAATGGGGACAGGAAGGATAAGTGAAATCCTGAAACACAGCATTCAATATCTTTTTCCAAAAAAGTTTTTAATAACAAGGGGCAAAAGAACTTATGAGTTCAGTCTCTTTTCTTCTCCTCACTCCTAGCTACTACAGAAGATGATAATGAGAAGAGTAAGTGCCATGAGACAGAAAAATGGAGGAAGAGAAAAAACAAAGTGCCTGTATAATATATAGAGCAGTTAATGATTCCATGAATAATTTATTTATAAACACTACTTTTCTAAACTTTCCATCAATCACTTTTTCATTAGTAACTGAAGGTAGAGATAAATAGCACACCCTTAAATTTATCATGTCTTCTTTAAAGTTGGACTGCAAGACAGAGAGAAAAAAAAAAAAACAAGACATAAAACATGGCAGAACTTTAAAACTGTCAGTTGAGGCATATATTTCCATGTATTTAAGTCTTCAATTTTGCTTAACAATGTTTTTTGGTTTCAGTGTATATATCTCATATATTTTATCAGAATTATCCTTAAGCATCTCATATTATTTGGTGCTTTTTCATAAGTCAGAAGACTCAACATTGTTAAGATGTTAATTACATCCAGATTTATCTATGCTGTCAACATAATCCCAATAAAAATCCCAGCAAGTTTCTTTGTAGAAATTAAAAAGCTGATTCTGAAACACATAAAGGATGGGAATGAACCTAGAATTGAAAAAACAACTTCAAGAAGAAAGAACAAAGTTGGAGGAATACTAGGTTCCAATATTTATTATAAGTCTATACTAGTTAAGACAGTGTGGCATTGGTGTTAAGACAGACAATTAGGTCAATGGGACAGAATACAGAGTCCAGAAATAGACCTATACATATGTAGGGAACTGATTTTTGACAAAGAAAATTCAGTGAAAAAAGAAGAGTCTGTTCAAAAAGTTGCTCTGGAACAGCTGGATAGCCATATTAAAAAAAAATGAACTTTGAGCCTTGACCTTATATATAAGAATTCATTCAAAATAGATTAAATACTTAATGTAAAACTTAAAATTTATAAAACTTCTTGAAGAACAGTTTTAAAAATCTTTGTAAGATCAATTCATGATAATAAAAGAATTAATTTGTGGGGTCGCATCAGCTTAACTCCAATATTGCCATTCCAGGTCACTCTTCTCTTTCGTTGTAACAGGCATTATAGCTATTAGGCTGGTTGAACTTTATATACAATGAATAAGAAAAAACCAAATATGAGCCATTTGCAGTTAACATTATAAGTTACTGCTATAATCACAATATTCTTTTTTCTGGTATGAGCCCATTTTGCAGGTTAATTATAACTGTGTGAGAATAACCTACATCTAAAAAGTAAAGACATATTAATTTTTAAATAAGTATACATAGACTGAATGGAAATCTTGACATCAAAAATTTCTTTCAAAAGGAGAAAGTACTAAAAATCAATAAAATTGTACCACATGAAATGTATAAAGTAAGTTAGTCATTATCCAATAAAATATTAATTCTAATAAAAGAACAAATACTTAAATTGAACTTCTTCAAAATTGAAAATTTTTGCTTTTTAAAAGATACTGTTAAGGAGAGGAAAAGACAGTCATGGACTGAGATAAAATAGTTGCAAAGCATATATTTAATGAAAAACTTGGAATATAGACTATGTCAAAAACAAGCAATGGGGAAAGGACTCCCTATTCAATAAAGGAAGCTGGTATAACAGGCTAGCCATATGCAGAAAATTGAAACTGGATCCCTTCCTTAAACCACACACAAAAATTAACTCAAGATTGATTAAAGACTTAAATGTAAAACCCCAAACAATAAAAACCTGGAAGACAACATAAGCAGTACTATCCTGGACATAGGAACAGGCAAAGATTTCATGACAAAGATGCCAAAAGCAATTGCAGCAAAAGTAAAATTTGACAAATGGGATCTAATTAAACTTAAGAGCTTCTGCACAACAAAAGAAACCATCAACAGAATAAACAGCCTGCAGAATGGGAGAAAATATTTGTAAATCATGTATCTGACAAAGACCTAATATCCAGCATCTATAAGGAACTTAAACAAATTTACAAGAAAAAAAAACATTAAAAATTGGGAAAAGGATATAAATATACACTTTTTGAAAGACAACATATGTGCAGCTAACAAGCATATATAAAAAAAGCTCAACATCACTGACCATTAGAGAAATGCAAATCAAAACCACAATAATATACCATCTTATACCAGTCAGAATGGCTATTACTAAAAAGTCCAAAAACAACAGATGCTGGTGAGGTTGCAGAGAAAAGGGAACACTTATACATTGTTGGTGGGAGTGTAAATTAGTTCAACCATTGTAGAAGACAGTGTGGTGATTCCTCAAAGACCTAAAAACAGAAATACCATTCAACCCAGCAATCCTATTACTGGATATATAAGTAGCAGAATATAAATCATTTTACCATAAAGACACATGGACACAAA
The DNA here is from genome assembly GCA_963573385.1 of Cacajao melanocephalus. NCBI lineage: Eukaryota > Metazoa > Chordata > Mammalia > Primates > Pitheciidae > Cacajao > Cacajao melanocephalus. The sequence continues at coordinate 20,567 of CAUYLG010037767.1, forward strand.
CGTTCACAGCAGTACTATTCACAATTGTAAAACATGGAATCAACCTAAATGCTTATCCATGACATATTGGATAAAAAAATGTGGTACATATATACAATGGAATACAATACAGCCATAAAAAAGAATAAGATAATGTCTTTTGCAGAAACACAGATGAAGCTGGAGGCTATTATCCTTAGCAAACTAATACAGTAACAGAAAACCAGATATTGCATGTTCTCATTTATAAGTGGGAGCTAAATGATGAAAATTCATGGACATAATGTGGGAGCAACAGACACTGGGGCCTAGTAGAGGGTGTGAGGAACGAGACAAGTAGAAAATATAACTACTAGGTACTAGGCTTAATGCCTGGGTGCTGAAATAATCTGTACAACAAACCCCCAGGACACATGGACTGAACTAAATAAAAGTTATAAGAAGTCACCTTTGAAAAAGAAAAAAAAGAGTTCTTAAAACTCAAAAATGCACAAAAGATTTGAATAGACAGTTTACCAAACAAGACATATAGATGGTAAATAAGCACATGAAACAATGTTCTACATCATTAGTCATTAGAGAAATGTAAATTAAAACCATAATGAGATACAACTACACATTCGTTAGAATGGCCAAAATGCAAAAGACTTATTAGATCATGTGTTGGCAGAAAGGTAGAGGTACTGGAACTCTCATATACTACTAGTGGGAAAATGTAAACTAGTAAAACCACTTGGAAAATAATTTGACAATTTCTTAAAACATTAAGCATATATTTAACATATGATCCAGCCATTTCACTCCAATGTATTTACCTAATAGAAAATACATATTCATACAGACTTGCCCATAAATAATCATAATAGTTTTTTATAGTCCCAAACTGGAAACAATTTAAATTTTCATGAACAGGTGAATGAATAAACACAGTTGTATATCCATACAAGGGATACTAAGCAGCAATAAAAAGAAATGAACTATTGATGGTATGCACTAATGCAGATGATTCTTCAAATTATCATGAGTAAAGAACTAAGACAAAAAAGAGCATATAATCTATAATTCCATTTATATAAAATTCTAGAAAACGCAAACCTATCTATAGAGAGAGAAGGCAGATATGTGGTTGCCTGAGGATGCAAGGGCTGGAGATGGGAGAAGGTATGAATTATAAAGAATCATGAGAAAATTTGGGGGAGTAGTGATGGATATATTCACAATTTTAAGTGATTTCATGTGTGCATACATAATATAAAACATTAAATTATACACTTTCAATATATGCAGGCTATTGATATCAAATATACCTCAATGAATCTGTTAAAAAATGAGCAGAAATTACCTTAAAAACTTCAAAGAGGTAGTAAATGTAAAAAACAATATATAAATTAGAGAAAATACACATAATATTAAAATATGAGCAAGCAAAATGAAAAATTAAATGTGGGGAAAAAAAAGTTGAAGGCTAATAGAGCAAAAGTGCCAGAAGCCAAATTTTCCATGATTACTGTCACAGCAGTGAGTGTGCTACATTATTATGTAAAAGCAGAAAGTGAAGTGATTTGGCTTCAATTAAAATGTTTGAAGGAAGAATTTGGGTCATAGTTGCGAAAGGCAAAGCTGCCAACATTTCAAGTGTATGCATCTGAATATTTAAAAGACCTTAAAAAAATTCTTTGTAGTTAGTTCAGACTGCGTGGCCTCTTTTAAACTGCAATATGCTTTTCAGGACAGATGAGTGATTAAAGAGAGGATCATTATCTGTAATAAGACACACTGTACAAAGTGGTCTTACCACTAAATTCAGGCATTCTGAGTCTTGGTCCCAATTCCACTACGGTCCTGAAGTCATCTTGAGAGCAAATGATTTGTCTTTTCTATATTTTCAATTTTAAAAAGAAAAAAGAGAGGCCTGTGTTCTATATGTGGGGAAGTCAATTAAGGTTTCCAATATTTTTGGTCTCTGGAGAGAGTCACTGCCAAAGTAAAGTTATTAATTAAATGGCATCCTGGCTTTATCATCACTGTTCTCATAAAGTAAATAGTAAGTGTCCTCTCACTCCCATTACTTCTGAGAGGACTGCTTTTGTCTGTTCAGAAAATGAAAGAGAAAATCAATCCTCCAGTACACTGGCTGATTACCTATGTATTTCAATGGCACTTTATCACCATGGTACCCAGGTACTCGGACCTTAGCAATAAATTGGGAACAAGAATATCAAAACTACAACTCTGTGTGATGAGGCTGGTATGAATACTAGGGCATGAGCCCTTTGAAGTTGTTCCCTTTGTGTAAACAAAGAAAATGCCAAAATGGATGTGGAGCCTATGGTTCCCAAAGTGATTAAAATTAAAACTTAATAGCGAGGACCTCATCAATTTGAATTCCTCATTTTCTCACAAGAACAGATACCTCCTGCAGAGGGGGCCACATCAATGCATCAGTCCTGTGACAGAGATGCGCATGTCAGCTAATTTTACCAGATACCCACGTCTGTTGGATCTGTAAGGCTCAGTTCATCATCTGAGATTTGCAGAGTGTTTCAGAACATCAATTTGTATTCTAGAGCTTTTTCTACATCAGAGCAAGGCATTCACGCTGCATTTTTTTTGTGAGGCAAGACGGAAAATTCAAAAGTCTGGCCTTGACTGAACCCTGAACTCTTTTATGAATTACTGATTTTCTATGTTGAGCAACTAGAGAAGAGATATTGCTAGAAGGCTGTCCATTGTATGGCTAGAGGGACCAGCTGTATTGGCAAATTGACTAGAATAACATGAAAAGGCTCTTAAAGCTCTTTTAAAAATAAATATTTTACATGGATTTTTGGCTAGGTCCTATAGGGAAAAAATGTGCTGCAAAATGCTAATTTCAATTTGTTCACTTAATAGTCATCCAAATGGCATGATTTAAGCTGATTTTGGAGTAAGCTGTAGCAAAACATTACCCTTAGAAACTGAATTAGTGAAATTAACATGCAGTACTTCAGGTTAATTTTCTAATACGTGATTTATAAGTTCATAAATTATCAAATAGTCTGAGGATATCTTAAGAGAGGCAAATGTAGTGTGCAGTTACTTTAATTGTAGCTAAATCCTCTACTGCATAATTTTCATTAATCTTACCTCCGAACCACTCTAAACATGAAAGAATGTGCCCATACAAAGTGAACATCAGCCAGAACTCTAGTAATAAATTACTAAACAAAACCAGATAATACAGAAAGTTGTCTACTTTGATACAGTCAAGCATCCTGTTTATTGTTAGCAAATGTAAAACATACTTTTTGCAGGAGTAACGTCTTCTAGATTTCCTAAAAATAACTTTATGAATTGTAAGCTACAGTAACAACCTACTTTAAAAATATACTTATTTTTTTAAACATTCATTCATTCATTTTCATGTGCAGCCAATTCTAAACATCAATTTCTTTTCACCTAAAACAGGGATTTTCAAAATGTAAAACTTTTTCTTGTAACGTTTCCTGAAGTGACTACAGCTACATAAGTAAGCCACAACATACAAATCACCTGAGTTGTGACATATTGAACCCTCAAACAGCAGGGAAAAACAACTAAAACCCTGGGGCATTTCAAAATCCTATCAAAAATATTTTCTTTATTATGGGACAAAAACAGATTAACACAGACTATCAATTTATATAAAATGAAATAAAAATGTTATAACTCTGTGTTTATCTTCATAGTATCCCTTTAAGTTGTGTGATAAGAGCCACGCCACATTAATTTTTATATCTCTAAAAAAGCACACAATGCCTTACAGATTGAGGGGCTTAGAAAATGACTCTTGGTCATGGTAAACCTGTGGATGACAAGGCTCATTATCTCCTTTTTTTGAGGAAACTGAGGCAGAGGGGAGCAACCAATCTGCTTCAGAAAACACTGCTAGTGCTAGTGGTTCATATTTAGCAACTCACATTCTAGGTTTCTTTCCAGGATTTCCAGTCCCACTCTTCTCTGACTGATTGCAAAACATACTGAAGAGAGGAAATGGTACTGGATTTAGAAGACCCAGTAAGATACACACATTACTTTGGGATAAGAGTGGCCTACCTGCACCTGCTTCTCATCTGCGTCTGTTAGGAGAGTGGATGTGGTCCACGGCTGTTAGTGGATGGGATTATGGTATAGGTGCATACAAGGGAGCTTCTGAATGCTTGGCTTTTCAGGAAGTTATAGAACTATAAAAACTAGGCCTAAAAATATCTAGGGCTGATGGCAAGGATATATGTTTCTGAGTGCCACAAAAACTCCTTCGGAATGCAGAAGTGAGGCAGAAGTTTCCATTGTCTCTTGAATATGTAAAAGCTTCAAACGAATGAACAAACTATTCCCAGAGAAAACCTATTTAGCACTCTGGCCTATATTTCAAAACTGTATTAAATGTACAACTAATTTCTTATTAGCCTACTATATTAAGATTTCCTCATCATAAACAAACAATGATAAGAAGACTCTATCTACATACCCAAGTATCTGCGGCATATGTGGAAGTGATTACTTGATATAATTTTGTTATAATTATCACTGATAAAAGATCTTGAAGAGCTAGTGATGATATGAAGTGAAGGTAATAAAGGACCATTAAGATGAAGGCTAAAGGCTCCAACCCTATTCTCACCCAAAGTGAGAATATTAGTTCTCATAATGTGTTAAAGAGTATTAGGGTGAAAAGAGTTTTTTTTTTTTAAGAGGCAAAATAAAATCAGTAGCTTAAAATAAAAGATTTAAAAAGTACAAAGAAAAATCAAAACTAGGTTTGAGAAAAGCTAGAATAAACAAAGTTAATAATCTGCTTTACAGCAGAGTCATTCATATACTAATACATGTTATATATCTTGAGAGAAAAATAGATTATGTGAGAACCTCCCAAACTGATTTTCCCAGCAACCTGACCTCTGCTGCCATTGCTTCTCCACTCTTTAGGGCATTTCCTACCATACACGCTGGGAAAACATGTGTTTTAGAAAGTAATTTTTTGGGTAGCATTTAGTCCTCTTAAGAAACATCAGAAAAAATCCAATAAGTGGTATTGGAGGCAGCTCTGGAAAATGGCATGCAAGCTGTTAATGTATTTATAGAAATAAAATGTAAATTATCCACCTGTTTTTTAATTTTTTCTTTCTTTTTTCTTTCTTTCTTTTTTTTTTTGTTTTGAGACAGAGTCTTGCTCTGCCACCAAGGCTAGAGTGCAATGGTATGATCTAGGCTCACTGCAACCTCCGCCTCCCAGCCTCAAGCGATTCTCCTGCCTCAGCCTCCCAAGTAGCTGAGATTAAAGGTATGCACCATCATACCTGGCTAATTTTTGTATTTTTTGTAGAGACGGAGATTCTTCATGTTGGCCAGGCTTGTCCTGAACTCCTGACCTCAAGTAATCCACCCACCTTGGCCTTCTAGAGTACTGGGATTACAGATGTGAGCCACTGCGCCTGGCCCTTCTAAATTTTTTAACATGATATTTTTTCTCCCCAGTTTTGTGTGTGTGCAGCTACCCAATTCTTTTTCAATCTCATAATCCCCAAATATTTACTAAAGGACAATTTATGAATGTTTCCTGAAAGTGGGGAAGCAGAATGACCAAACTTAGAGATATAGTATTTTCTCTTCTCTCCCAATGTTTACATCAGTTCACTTTCCACCAAGGATAAAGTTCTGAACATGGGATTTTTAATATTTGAAAATGAAGAAATGTATGAAATTATCTAAGTACATCTATAGCTCAAAACATTTGTGGATGAATGTTACCTACACCAATTGACATTTTATACTAGTTATCTTTTTTGGTCATTTGAGAAATTAAATCAGTATAGTGGACTCCTATTTCTTATTATCCTACCAGAACATGTTATTTCTACTCTGGCATGTGTATATTTGTAAACCAGCTTTAAATGAACCATTATGATAATCTGGTACATAGTTAGAATAGATACTAAATGGATATTTATTAGGAGTTACATGTATTATAATTTTTTCCATCGATGATGGTTATTCTGATATCCTAGCAAAATAGATAATAATTATAGTAAATGGATATTTAATAGAGCCCTAAGCAGATTATAATCTTGTTCTTCCCCATTTCATACAGATCATTATCTGATGTTAACAGAAATCATATATAAGAACAGAGGGAAGCATGTAAGATGAGCATCAGCTATTGGTCAATGAATAGCTACAACATGACATCAATTATTGTGATTTAAAAAAACACTCAGCAAATTGCCCTCTCTTACATAATTTTCTAATTTGAAAGTTTCTCATTTTTTTCCTGAGCATTTACTTTTTAAATGATAAGTAATCTATTTGTTCTTGTCATTTTATAAACCAGCTGTGTTACGTTATTGCAGGGATATACTATGAATTTAGAGGCTTTTTTTTTAGCTGTGGGAGAATAAAGTTTCCCTTCCATTTCTCTCTTTCCTTCTCCTCCCTCTCTCTCCCTTTCACTGTAAGGTCAACAGCTTAAGAGGCACAAATCTCAACTACTATGATTGTTTCCTTATACGTGATATGGGATATAAAGTCATTCAGAGCTGCATCTGTCAGTGATGCTTTCTACCACTGCTGACGACTGGGTTATAAAAACATTCCTGAACAATTCTGAACATTGGAGACCATAAACAAAATGGAGAACACTGGAAGACATTCAAATGATGACGTCTTAAATTCTGGCTCTAAAATTAAACTAAAAGAAAACTGATTATCCTTTGTCATGATATGAATGCCAAAAGCCATGCATGATATGTACAGTAGATACACACAAAAAATAAGGTAACAAAACTAAGAAACATAGATTCTGTTAAAACACATGCATTGATAGCGACAGATTTTGAAAAGAACAAGGAAAACAAGAGTTAAGGATTTTCAGATTTTGAACAGTACTGTAATTAGCTTCACAGGAGAGAAAGTTCCACAATAGGAAGTTACAAGGCAAAATGCTGCATACATTTGTAAAAAGGTGAAAATATGAAAAAGCTTAGTGGCTTCCACTTCCTTAATAATCAGCATGTAAATGGAATGTGTGTTCACATATCCCTTCAGTAAGACATTTTCTTCAGTCATGCTGTGAACAGTGTCTCTTCTGGGCCAGTGGGGGACAAAAGAATAAGTAAAGAGCTTAAATGTGAGTGAATAAAGTTAATAAAAGATTCTGTAATGTAATAGAACCATATTTATTATTTTATTTTCATTTCATCAAAGTATTCATTTGAAGCTCTCCTTACTTTTAGAAAATATTCACTTCATTGTTTCTAAGGTGACTTAAGATTATTCAGAAAATATGTGTTAAGTCTTTCTGAATATAAGTGGTACATATTCAAACACCAGCCTGATGGAGGAACCATTTTCAAGGAGTAATATTACCAGTGTGGTGGAGATATATCAGAAGAGCACTAGATTTGGGCCTAGAGATCTTGGCCAAGTTGTGGTACCAATGTTCACCAGTTGTGGGATTTGGAAACAACTGTGATAGGTGCCTACCAAATTTAGTGGTGAACCCTTTCTCTAGATTGGATTTACGTTTTGCTTCTTTAAAATTAAACAGTTAAGCAGAAATTTCAGGACACCAAGAAAGCAACCAAGGGTTACTCTAAGGTCCTTATATTCTTTACTCAAGAGAATGATTAACAGCCTTCAACTACTGCCACTTTCTTCTTATGTCTGAAAAAGTCTAGACATCCTTCTCCAAATTTTTACAGGTTTGACACTTAGATTTGCCTCTAATTCAGCAACTACTTTGAAGGGGAAAGATGTCCTATATATTTTTTATAACCTCTCCTACAACAGATATAATTCCTAGTGATGACAGCAAATCCTATTTCCGTTACCTAATTTTAGATATGTTAAAACATCCCACTCTTTTTAAAAGAAGCAATGTTAAATAATAAACTGGTACAACTCCTGAACAAAGATTTTTGTACTGGGACATCCCAAGGATTGCATGTTTTACTTGTTGCAAAAATATAAAAGTTATTTTTTTTAGAAAGGTGCATACAGATGTTGATATGACTTGAGAAAAACAGTCAATAGAGTCAATTTGTTGTCTTTAGTTTCAAGAGGGAGGCGGGATCATTAGATAAACCAACTATGACAAGGAGACTTTGGGTCTATAACTCTTAAGGCAAATGGTTATATTATGTTAGACAAGTAGATTAAATTTTGCAAGCTTCAGTTGTTATCTTTGGGAAAAAGCGTATATAATACATGTGCTCTCACTACCTCACAGGGATTATGTCAAAATAAATAACCTCCATTTAAGTGAGTGGAACATAGTGAAAAGGAATTAAAAGGGGCTACCAGTGGGTGATGAGAGGGGAGGAAAATTTGTGGAGAAAGGAGAGAATGTAGAAATGGAAATGAGAGACAGCAGTGTATTGAAAGGAGGGTGGCATAGGAATGAGTAAAAAATAATGGGGCAAGAATGGGAGGAGAAACGAAACGGATATGGAAACTTGGTTAGGGTTTAGCTAGGGCAAAGCCCAAGTGACAAGGAATCCGTGGCTAAGAGCAGTAAGAGTAGAAATGAGCAAATTTAGGAATGTGCATCTCAGCATTTTTTCTTTTGGTTCAGGATTTTGATGAGTGTCAGGTGTCGGCTTCAAGTGGGAAATTTGAAAGAAGGAAAGACAGAACATATTTGAAAAACTGGGGCAGGATAGAGGAAGGCAGCTTAAAAAAGTCGTGGCTGGGGATGCAGAAGACAAAAAGGGAAATAAGACAAACATTTTTAACTTGTCTGTTTTGCCTTCCATATGGGTTGCAGAAGGCAAAGGGGACAGAAGGGAGAGGGGAGAGAACATTTATGCAGCTTCTGGAAGGGGAGAAGTACCCCAGAAAAACACTTGTAAGGGAAAACAGTTTGAAATTATTTATCTATGAAAGGTGGAGAGCAATTACCCAACAGACAGAGTGGTTACAGACAAGACTGTATGAATCCAAGTCAGTAATTAAAACCCCAGGAATTAAGGAATTGATAAGATCTTCAAGTTGTACAACTGGGTTCCCTTGAGGGATTATATTATGAGAAAAGAACCCAAAATTTCCAAGAGAACTATTTAGAATTTCATTAACCTGGCAAATGCTAAGCCCAGTGCCCACTTCAGGAATGGCACAGCAGAAGGAAGATGCAGTGGATTGATGCTTTACTTCTTCAGACCTAAAATGCAGAAAAACTAGCCTGGTTAGCTTTTGGACTGGAGAATATGAACTTGAACCAAAATTAGAGAAAGGGAGGCAGGATGCTCTTAAGAATTTGATGAAACTATAAGCTCTCTCTCAAGAGAAATGCACAAAAATCTGCACACAATTTCTAAGACTTCAGAAGCTATCTGTGGCCATGTTCCCCATCCCTTCTCCACATGCAACAGACAACACACAGCATTCCTTCTACAGAACACTTGATTTCATAGAGGACAAGAGCTAAAGCTGGGATAGGCAAATACATGGCCCAATAAATTGTATTAATAGATAGTTTAAGAGCATCTTTTTATGATGTGCAGCCATAGAAAGTTTCAAGTTTGAGAACTACAATATATAAGGTTTCAAGTTTGAGAAGTATAATCTACTTAGTCTTTCTTATGAGGGATACTATGTGGAACTTTCATGGCAACATAAACATAGCTACGGAGATGGTCAAAGACTAGGGAATTCTAAAAGGGAAGAAAGGAAAGGCATGTGAAAGTTTGAGAACCTCTAATTCAATGTATTGTTTCCTGGGAAACATATTAAAATTAAAGTGAAAGGAAAGGGAAAAATGACCATACTGTATGAGTCCCAGTAAGAATGAACCTGACAGCTAGTAGCAACAGAGGTGGGGGGCAGTCTGAGGTAAATGGAAAATGAATAAATTAATTTTTAAAAATGAGTTCAGTTGTTTTGGAAGACAAACAGAAATTGTTGAAAATATTGGAGAAACACAACTTAACAATAATACAGATAACGAACACAAGTCAGTTTCCTGGAAGCAGAGGGGCAGTGCAGAATTTCCTTATTCTAATATTTATAATTCTAAGTTTAACATTTAAGACAGAAGAAGATGGCAACCAGTGGAAAGCAGACTTCAAATTGCAGTAGCCCTACTGAAAGATTTATTGTGCCTTGATTTTGGTTAATAGGTTGATCCAAATACATAAATAAATATAAATAAAATAACTTGAAGAAGGTGATTTTCAAAAGCTAAAAGGGGAGAGATACAAAAAGGGAGGATAAGAAAAACAAATAACAGATTTGGAAAATAAATGCCATTGGACTTAACAACAAAAATGGGAACCTTTTACCAAGAGAGATGTCAAATGCCTAAACTTAAGAAATAGAAATGGATGGACTGAAGGATGTGGTCATTACAAAGAAAAGATTTTTGCTTAAAACCAGGAACAAGCAGGCAAAAAACTAGGACAAGGCAGAAATGTCATGTGAAATAACTTACGTAACAAACTGATGGCTTAAGCCAATAAAAGTTGTTGGAGAAAAGAAGCACCTGTCCAAAGAAAAGGTGTGAGGAGGAAGAGACACAACAACACCTGGTCTCTGAATATACCAGAAAAAAATTTTTGAGCCAACTAGCTATAATTTTGGTGAAAAAAAACCTTTGAGTAAAGTAAATTTATAAAATAAGTATTTTTGAAGTTATTTAGGAGAAAAAAAAAACCCAAAACGTCCTAGTCAAGAGCATAAAATTTATTTGGATATGATTCAGGCAAAATCAATGGATGCTAAAAACCAGTAGGTGAAAGTTTGATGAGAAACAGGATATTTACATAGTTTCAAAGTATTCCCCAACAAATTACTTATTAATTACAAAGGTAAAAATAGTAGCCTAAGAATGAAGAAACCTGACAAACCAGCTAGACCAAGTGATCATCACCAGTTAACATCACCAAGTTAACACTGCCAGTGATGGGATGTAGCAGCATTATGTGTCTCCTTAACATAAAGTACTGAGAAGGACACAATTTGACATCTGGCTCAAAAATGCAAAGCCTGACTCTAATCATGAGGAAACATCAGACAAATGGAAATCAAGGGCCACTTTGGATTAAAATTGTCTGGTATCTTCAACTTTTCAAAAATACCAGAGTCATGAAAGAAAAAGAAAGACCAAGGAATGGTTCTAGATAAAAGAAAATCGAAGAAACAACTATACATAACATGTGCTCCTAAAGCAGAAAATATATTTTTTCTGTTGTTATAAAGGGTATTACTGAGACAATTGGCAAAATTTGAATAAGGTCTGTATACCAGGTAATAATATTATATTTATGTTAATTTCCTGATTTTGATAATTGTCCTATGCATGGTTATTTATAAGAATGACCTTGTTTTAAGAAAATGGAGTACATAAAAATATGAGGTGTCACTTCTACAAATTACTCTTGAACAGTTCAAAAAGAAATACTAATGTGTGTATATATGTGCAGAGAGATTGATAAACAAATGTGGTAAAGTGTTACCATCTGGGGAATCTGGGTGAAAGATGTATAGGAAATCTTTGTAAATCTTTTTCTAAGTCTAAATTTATTCCAAAATTACAAACTAAAAATGATCTGGAAAAAGCAAACTAAAACAACTCATGAACTTTGATTAGATCTTGGTTCAGGGAACAAAACAGTTATGAAAGACCTTTGAAAGAAGTGGGAAAATCTGATTATAGATAAAATATGAGATGAAATTATGGAAATATTATAATTTTTCTCAGCTTTGACAACAGTAGTGTGCTTATGCAGGAGAATGTCCTAAAGTCTTAGAAGATGAGTGGCTACGTGATTAAAAGTAAAAGTATTATACACATGGAGGAGTCCATTGTGGCTCACAAAGTATGACAGTAGCAGCTAGACAATTCCCCACTCTCTGTCTGATATGGTATTCTCTACCTTCCTTACTTAGGTAGGCAGGGCACTTCTCTGGTAGTGATTGTCTTGATCTCTCAGGGTGTAAAGCTTCCCATTTTTTTTAACACTGTTAGAAGGCTTTTAAAGCAGGATTTCTCAGTTCCAGTGAGTTTCAAAATTTAGTGAAAATGGCTTCTCAGCATTTCTCTATAGTTCTTTCTTGCCCTGCTCCCCCAGATAACCTGCCCCAGATTCAGGCCGGTGTTCATAACAGCTAATATGTTAGAAGTTCTTACAAAAAATATTTGTTATTGTGAGTGCTTTATTAGATCTGGCTTTTTAGTTGCTGTTTTCTGCAGGGGTGGGATGAGGCACAGGACGCATTCTTCCCTTCTCCCCTCTCCCATATTAGGAGGTTTCTCGGCTGTTCTCTAAACAGCTTTCTTTGGACCATCCCCACAGTAACCAGATCCATGTGAACCCCAGAAGTGAATGCTGCCTGAGCTAATTCTCAAGATTTTCAGTGCTTCTCCCTAGTCTACCACCTCGGTAATCAACTTCTGCTAGCCCTGACCCAGCACATCTGTCTTCATATGCCTGTGCCCCAGCAGTGGGCCCCACTTATCATCCAGCTAAAATTCCAAGGAGTACATATAAGAAATAGGCAATCAAGAAAAAAGGATATATGGCAGTCTAAAGACAAGTGTCAAACAGATAAAAGAGGGTAAGCAATACTTTTTGCATATACTTACAAGCTATGCAGGTTTTTGGAAATTCTCCTATTGGCAGGTGAGGCATGGAGAAAGAATTTTAAAAATGTATGATCACAAGTAGCCTTTACAGTCAACCTAATAAAGACCTAACGAGCGCAAAGCTCTGCTTCTAGTTAGTATACAATTTAACAGTGTTTACTAAGCAGCCATTTATGTCAGTGCACCAAACAGAAGTTCTGAATAATAAGACATAAAATTCAAGGGCTTATTTTCATATAATTTAGTTATAAGTTAGTTCTTGGTATAGTCTGAACAGGAGGTCACTGATTCATCATTTCAAAGACAAATCATCTCCCACACTAATTCCACAGGAGGTGTTCAGGAGAGCCATATGACTCATTTAGAACACTGAGATTAAGACAAAAGATATAATTTGTTCCAGCTAAATGAACTCATCTGCATTTGAAGCATTTGTATTTTCCAAAGTAGAAGTAAACTTTCCTCTTCAATGATTTTGGATTAAATTGGAGTCAGTTCTGGACTCTTGTTTAGGAACACATGATGGAGTTGTGAATGTTTCGTTAATCATCAGGATTTTTTAGTAGCATTTCAACTCTTATATCCTTGTTTTATTTCACTCAAGACAAAAGCAATATTGTTAAACTGCAGATACAAACTAAGGCAAGCAAATCATGCTATTTAATGTTGATAATTCTCTGAAAATAGAAATATATTAGGTTGATGCAAAAGTAATTGTGCTTTTTGCCATTTTACTGTCAAAATTAGTAACCTAATAACTTTCAATTATTACTGTTTAATCCAAAGACTCATTTTACATAATCATCCTCTCCAAAAAGTTTGGCTTAGCTGTTTTATTTCTCCTCTGATCTTACCCCTTTAAGAGATTACTCACAAGTAATGTAGTAGTAGGAAATATGCAATAGTTGTGTAACTTGATCTAGCAATTGCATAAATTGGATTTGCTTTCCCTTATCCTAAATAAACAGCCATCTATATAATGAGATTATTGTTTTAATTTGGGGGGATATATATAATATCTTTATATATATATATATATATCTATGTGTGTATGTGTGTATCTCTGTGTGTATGTGTGTATATACACACTAAACACCATACCTAATTCATAAATGCTTAACATAAGTTAGCTATTATTTTGATACTTATGAACTAGAAGCTTCCTCTTGCTTGACTATTATTAGAAAAGGTTAATATCAACAATATTAACTCCATACCAAAAGGAAACTCATTTGATAATTTGGGGATATATTTTACATGATCAATAGTTATGAATTAGCTGTAGAAGTCATTATCTTTAATCATTTAGTCATTAGCTGTTTCCCCATCATTAAAATGGTGATATTACCTATATCTCATAATTTGGTTGTGAAGAAAAGATTTCTCATTAGACATTCAATTAACTTTTAGTTCTCTCCCCAAACACTATGCCCTCCACAGCAATGCAAACAGTAGTATATAATCTTCTTCACAAAATTGATTTTACTTGAACAATGAGGTGGCCAAATAGTAACACCTGAATTCTCAATAGTCTGGATTCTTAAACACTCTGTCGGTATTCCTGAACAGATTGGTAAAATTAAAATAGTGACTGCCCATTGCACCCCTGAGCTTCCCTAAGGTCTACCAATACATTTAAGTGAGTTGATCTTCTGAACTGCAATGTGTTAGTTCTCATACTATGTTCGTCATTTGCACATTTTGCATTCAAAGCACGAGGATTCCTCTTTAATCCATAACCTAATACTGTGGTACTCATCAGACGTCATCTATAAAATGAATAATTTTCAGCACTTGCCAAGACTAGCTTGAAACATTTGATTCTTTAGAAAAGTAAACAATTATATATTTCTCTATATTTCCAAAGCTCTCTCTTATTTTGCTCATCCAGACAAGAAATTTGCTCCATATGATCTTCACTCCCCGTTGTGACCTGGTATAATAATATGAAAACAGCCCAATTCTGTTTACTCCTATTATAACACTTATTGCATGTCTGTCTCCTCTATTAGTTTACAAGTTTCTGGAGGAAATGGAGTATAATATAGGAACATCACATTCATCTTTGTATCCATTGTTTTGCCTTACTTGTAAGAGTGCCCTTGCTGTATATCCATATAAGATATATCAAATTGGGGTCCATCTATCATTGGAATCAGAAACACCCAGGAGTATTTGTTTAAAAAGCAGATTTCTTTATTCTATCCAAATATTCTAAATTATAATGGCTGTGCTATGGTTTGAATATGGTTTGTCTCTACCAAAACTCATGTTGAAATTTGATGCCCAATGTGGCAGGATAAGGAGGAGACATTTGGGTCATTTGGGCAGATCCCTCATGAATAGATTAATGCCTTTTAGCAGAGGTGGGGTAGGGCTGAGTGAGTTCTCCCAGGGGAGGTGAGGAGGAGGAATAGATTACTTCCTGAAAAGCAGAGAGCAGGTTGTTAAAAAGAGGGTGGCTTCCTAGGTTTACCTCTTGCCTTCTCTCTCACCCTTCCTCTCTACATGATCCCTCTGCACAGGCCTGCTCCTCTTTCACTTTGCACCTTGAGTGCAAACAGCATGAGACCCTCACCAGATGCAGCTGCCCAGTCCTGGACTTTTCAGCCAACAGAATTGTGAGCCAAATAATCCTCTTTTCTTTATAAATTACCCAGCCTCAGGTATTTTGTTATAGTAATACAAAACAGACCAAGACAAGCTGGTATTGGGAACTGGGACATTTCATCACGCTCTAAAGTTGATTCTGTGTACAACAAAGTTTTGGAATCCTATCACAGAAGAAGGGCTATGCATTAGCAACCTGAGGCTCTTCCTAATGACCCAGAATACCTGATAGTTCTCAGAAGAATAATGAGTCTGTTTTTTCCCAATGACCAAAAATACATGTTCTTTTGTCACAATAAATCTTTAAAGACAAAAAATAAAAATATAGAGTGAAAGTTTTTTTTTTCTTTTTTCTTTTGCATATAGGAAAACTTTAAACAAATACGTAAAAGTAGATTAAATACCTCAGTGAGTACCCCCATACTGGTCCATCACTCAGCTTCACCAATCAACTTGTAACCAATTTTTTTTTATCTAGCACCACCCATGTTCCTAACCCAAACAAGCTTTCTTTTAAAATCATTGTCCTGGTCAGGTGTGGTGGCTTATGCCCATAATCCCAGCACTTTGAGAGGCTAAGGCAGGTGGATCACTTGAGGTCAGGAGTTTGAGACCAGCCTGGCCAACATGGTAAAAACCTGTCTCTACTAAAAATACAAAATTTGGCTGGGCAAGGTGGCTCATGCCTATAATCCCAGCTACTCAGGAGGCTGAGGCATGAGAATCACTTGAACATGAGAGGCAGAGGTTGCAGTGAGTTGACACTGCGCCACTGCACTCTAGCCTGGGTGACAGAGTAAAACTCTGTCTCAAAAAAAAAAAAAAAAGACAAAAATTAAAAAAAAATCATTGTCCTCAAAGTATTTAAAAAACAAAAAGATACTGAAAAACAGAGAGATGTAAGACAATCTACTGAAATTTATTTTAATATTGAATATAATTATACAAATAGATTTATAATCTGGAACCATCATTAGAACTACCAAGTTGCAGTTCAGTGGGTATGTAGTTTTACTCTGGAGCAAGTTACCAAGACGGTTGTTAGGACTTCAATGAGATAATATTTGTAACAGCATCTAGCAAAGGTGCTATCATAAATAAAACAAATGTTGTGAGCTTGAGGTCTCTAAATAAGATAATGTGGTAATTTTCAAGATATGTTCACATATTTTTGACATTTCTCTTTTCAACAAGTAGAGATTATTCCCTCCCCTTCCCTTGAGTATGGGCTAGATATGGTGACTCATTTCTAGTTTAATAAAATATAGCAGACAGGATTGGATGTCACTGTTAATATTAGGTTATAAAATGACTATGGTCTCTATCTTGGATGCAGGGATAGGTAGATGAATATGCTTTCTCTCTCATCATATTCTAGAGGAAGATAGCTACCATGTCAGAAAGCAGCCCTGGGAGAGGGAAGCCAACTGCCCTGTCTTGAGGATACTCAGGTAGCCTATGAAGAAGTCTAAGCAGCAAGAATGAAAGCCTGCCAGCAACCACGTAAGTAAGCTAGGAAGTAGAGTTTCCAGCCCCAACTAAATCTTATGAAAACTGGCCCATAGCTTTATTTAAAACTCATGAGAGATCATGAATCAAGACAGCTAAGCTATTTACATTACTTGTAACAGCAAAACTTTGGAAACAATTTAAATGTCCATTCCTAGGAGACTGGTTAAATTACCTACAGTGCATCTACAATGGGTTATATGTAGCTGTGAGAAACAAGAAGGAAGATCTTTACAAGTTGATATTAGGGTGATTCCCAGGATGTAATATTAGATTTAAAAAAAAAAAGGTGCTAAAGAGTGTATACTGAATAATATGCCTCTTTTGTATAATAAGTAGGGGTAAATGTTTATATTTTTGTTTACTTCTATCAAAAAGAAACACAGGGAAATAAATCTGAAACTAGTAAATACAAATAGAATGAAAACTTTTCCATTTTTATGTAGTTTTAACTTTGACTATGGAAATATTTTACATTTTCAAAAATTAAAATAGTTGGAAAAAGCAAACTCTAAAAGGGAATAAAAAAGAAACAATTGTAATACACTGTATATCAAGTTGATAACACAAACAAAAATGATAAAGGAACTCTTGAATACAGCACTTAGACTATACACTCTACTAAATTTGAAGGACAATAATTGTACGAAAATCTGATTTTCTCAGTAGTTTTGTTATTGTTGGTTGAAGTATTATTGCTGTAATTCTGAATCTGTTTTGTATGTATTAGAGCAAATTAGGCAAAGAGAGAGAAAGAAGAGAGAGAGAGAGCGTGTGCATGTGCATATGTATGTGTGTGTGTGTGTGTGTGTGTGTGTGTATGTTTTTATTTTTTTAAGTATCAGGGTTCTCACTGTAGACAAATGTGGATGCCAATAGGATCTGGGGGAGGTGATGAAGAAACCTGTGGTGCTACATTTGAACTGGAGTTTGTCAGCATGATCTCATTTGCTTCTTACAAAATTAAATCTATGGTCTGTCTTAGTAGAAAAGACATTCCAATTAGCAACAAGAACTTCGAAAACCCAGATATTAGATTTTAAAGAACATTCCCATTAAAAGAAATCCCATTTTAAAGAACATTCCCAACCAAAAGAAATGGTTGATTCCAGATCTAGGGCAGAAAAAGAATAGGGTAAGATTTGAATACTTTTGCGAGAAAACAAGGAAGTGCTTAACAATAGTTATGGTATCATCTCAGAAGGACACAGAAGAAGTTCTCAACTAAAAAAATTGAATCCAGAAGCTTCAAAAAGAATAACAATGATAATAAATCATAACATTGGGAGGTAAAGAGAGGGAAAGAGGGAGAGGTAGAAGAAGAGAAAGAGAGGTAGCAGAGATACTCTGTGTGTTTGTGAATATGTGTAAGACAGAGAAAAACTGTGCATGTGTGCTGGAGAAAGGGAGAAACGGAAGGAGAGAGAGAAAGGAAGAAAGTGACGGAGAGTAAAGGGAGGTTTCAAGGAAGAGAAAAAGGAGAGGGTGGGAGAAAAGAAAGAATAATAACAAAAAATGTTTGTTAAAAAACAATGACAATTTGTTCAGGCAAGGACCATCACTGGATGTTAAAACCTGGTTGTTAAGGAACAGAAATTTATATCACCTTCCCCCTGAAGATTATTTATTAATTTCAGATAATAAACCCCACAGATAACTTATTCATTACAAAGGAGAAAAAAAAATGAACGTTTACAATGGAGAGATCTAGCAGTCTCTACATCAATGAAAGGATCAAACTTGTCACTAGTAGCAAAACAAGATGCCACATGTGTCCTTGATATAATGTAATAAGGAGTGTACATGTTATCTATGTGAAAAATGTTAACTCAGCAGTTCTCAAAGTGTAGTCCTGAGATAGCGGCATGGGTATTACCTGTGAACTTGTCAGAAATTCAAATTAGACTGGGCTTTAACACAGACCCCAGGAACTCTGGGGGTGGGGCCAAGCCATCTATGTTTAACAATCTCTCTAGATGGCTCTGAAATGCCCTAAAGTGTGAGAACCACTGGTTTAACCTGAATTTTAATAAGGAAACAGTGAGACAAATCCAGACCTTCATATAGTCTACTGACCTGAACTCTTCAAAAAAGTCAAGGTCACAAAGAACGAAAAAAGTAGAGCCAGGAAGAAATTGTGGAAGGAAACTTTAGATTAAACTAAAAAGATGTAACAACCTAATACAATGAGTGGATTTTAATTGTATCCTGAATTAAAAAGAAAATTAAAATTGTAAGATAATTTTCAAGACAACTGAGAAAATTAAAATATGGACTTTATGTTAGATGACAGTGTGCATTTAACATTACCTATCTTAGATATAATCATGTATTTTGATTATAAAACAGAATATCCTTATTTTTAGGTGATGTACGCTGAAGTACTAACGGATAAAATGTCATAATACCTACAACTTAGCAACTTACTTTCAAGTGATTCAGGAAAAATAAAACAAATGAGTAAAAATAAACAAAATTTAAAAATAAAATCCATACATTTATATCTATATATATGAAGAGAAAATACGTCAGAAACAATGGTAACAATTGATATATCAAGGCAAAGGATGTCTTCTTTCCAACTGTTTTTCAACTTTTCTGTATTTGAAACATTTTCATAATAAAAAGGTGGACAAAATTTCATGCAACACATGTTTAGAAACTGAAAAGGGGTGAGTATTTAAAAAAAAACAAAAAGTCAAAAATCAAAGCAAGTCTGTAAGTTTGTTTTCAAAATGAAAGACTAAAGCATTCTGAAGCAACTGAAATGCTCAACCACTGAAGTGGCAGAGTTGAGGTAACAGGGTTGGTCACTTACTGAGCTCTGACAGAATTTCCAGCTCATAGCTTATAGCCACCCACATGTGAACTATAGTAAAAAGTGCTGCACTTCCAGTCTTCCCTTCACTACAGAGGAAATGCAGAGTCAATAACATCACCAACCATAAGCTTTTAAGGTTCAGCATCCTAATAAAACTGATGAATCTTGACTTGCAGCCTCAGAAGTTAAATTATTGCTATGAAAATCACTGCCAATGGCCAAATTGCATGAAAGAATAATTATACATGTTTACTGTTAACCATCAGTCAAGTCCAAGAGCTATGAGAGATGAAATATGAAATGTAATGAACGTGAATGTGCCATCTGAGGGCACACCTGTCCCAAAGACACACACACACATACACACACACACGTGCACACACACAATGAATATAATAATTTTCTTCAAATATTTTTCCTAGTAATTGAAAAAGCTATTGAAAAATACAAAACAGTAAATCCTAAATGATACTCCTAAAAGAAAGAGTCCAATCAGCTGTAAACAAATCAATAAGAAAGTGCTATGACAGGGTAATGCTAATAAAGTATTAAACCATTCCTTTCGCAAATTTGTTCTTGAGCAACTGTACTAGCCATAGCAAGACACTCTCCCCATATTTAAAGTGTATGATTTATGGCTCACTTTCTTCCACAGCTTTTATGAGAAGGCATTTTTTAGATGTCCCATGTCAGTTGCCAACATCTGCACTGATGAAAGAACTGTAAAGAGCAAAATTCACAAAGGATTACCACTATCAGATTTTTAAAAAGAGATGCAATACATTATAATTTGATGTACTGATAGATTTTGTAGTACTTTCCAATGTAAACTTCAAAAGATCATAATGAATATTTAATTTCAATCACAGCACACATTGAGAGTTCAAAATTACTGGCCACTAGGAAACTAAATCTACTGATAAAAGAATGTAACCACTTATTACAGCCACAAGCATGATTTTGAGCTGTGATTATATGTAAATCTAATGTCTCTACAATTGATAACTGTGGGATTAACTGAATACTTCTCAAACCTTAAAATAGGGTAAATAGTCAATAGTGAGAGGAGTTAATCAGTTAATAGCAGTTGCAGCTGCAAAATGAATCACCATTCTTTGAAAATCTGAATTTTAATCTTGAGTGGTCTCTATATTTTAAGTAAGCACTATGTTGAAGACTTTTATTAGTACGTCTCTTATCCTGTCTTCAGTGCCAACTGTGTATGTGCTAGACTTGGGAAAAATAAATTCTAATTGATGAATAACTTGAAATGAGAGTTCATGAGTGAGGTAAAAGGTCAGAGATTCTGAAGAGGAAAAAATAGCTTCATGATTATGATTACGTTCTATGCAAACAGACAGATCTGTGTTTCAATAACTCCACCACTTACAAGCTGTGTAACCTAAGGAAAATCACATGGTTTTTCATGCCTTTATTTCCTTATCTGTAAGATGGGGACATTAATAGTTTTCTACCATGTGGATATGTTGCGCAGACCCAGTGAAATAATGTATGTTCAAGTCTTGCTACAGTATCTGGCACATAGTGAGTGTTCAGGACCTGTAGCTAGCATTATTGCTGCATGTTGTAATTTGGCATCAATGTTTGGTATAATCTAATGACCTTTATTAGTGTTTTCCCATCAGTAGCTTGTGAGTTGTTAGTAATGATGGTAGTGGCTGCAGCAGCCCACCATGGGATTATTTGATATTATTGGTGCCAATGTTTCTTTAAATTCTGGCAAAGTTTGGTGAAGAGTTAAAAGACTACAACCTTGTCTTTAGGTGGAGGCCCATTTCCTATAATTCCCCTCTACTGCTTTCCCAATATTCGACTTGAGTTAGGAATATCCCTTTCAGACACTGTTTACACAGAGGAAAACTATGCAAAAATTTTTAAAAAAGAAACATTAGTACCAATAATGTCAAATATTCCCATTGTTAGCTTAGTCCCTAAAAAGAACTGCCAGTTTCCTGATTTGCTATCACTCTCCATCCATTCTCAAAGGCACTGAACATTTTCCCCTGGGTCCTGGAATACAATCATTTTAGAATAACTACTTTTCCTTTGGCAAGACATTCACTTTTTTGGAGGGAGTGGGGCTGGTTCATAAACCCCTTCTACAATTGCCTTTGGAGGTCTCCTTCTTCATTCCTGAACAGAATTCCTCTGTGGCTCTTATTTGGCTCACAGTAAAGGGATGTTGAACAAAATGTAGAACTTTGAGTTTCAATGTTATGACACTAATGAAAACCCAGATTGACTCATCACTTTTTAAAAAATTGTATGATTATGATTTTGTGATGGGCTGGTCTTTGACACTGGCAAACAAAGACAGGCAACTGCCGCACATTATCCTAAATGAGGGACAGAATTGCACTTGTCTGTGAATTCGATTTGAAAATAGACTGCATGTATCTTGTTCCCCATTGCATTCACAACATGTAGCATAGTGGCAGATCCAGGTAGGTTTAGAGAAAGTATTTGAATGATAGAATTAATGGAAGAAAGGAAATAGAGAGAGAGAAAGAAGAGAAGAGAGGAGAGGGAGGGAGATGGGTGGGGGAGGGGAGGGAAGGAGAATGGGAAAGGAGGGGAGGGGAGTGGAGGGGAGAGGAAGGAAGGGGAGAAAAGAAAGAAAAAGGGCAGTTCTAATCTCAGTTCTGAATTCAGATTAAAATATATAAAGCATCTGATTGCCTTTTTAAAAATGCCACAAAATGGTTAAGTTGAATTTTTAAGAACATTAGCTTAAAAAAGGAAAGATTAGGAGACAACTCAAAAATAAATGCAAAAAGTTATTATATAGGCCAGGTGTGCTCTACCAAGCACATAATAAAAAGGTAGGCAGGAGGAGGGGGAGAAGGAAGGCTTAAATAGTAACACCTATAAAGAAAGATTAAGGAAAGATTTCCTCACAGCTATTATTATTAAATGCTAAAATAAGATACCAATTGGTCATATAACCTTTCTTCCTCAAATATCTTTAAAAGCAATAAGAGCGATACTCATCTGCCTGGAACAATATAGGACTGTTTCTGCCAAGATGACTTACCAAGCCCCATTCCAACTCTAATAAATTTTTCATAGTCTACTTTGTAGCTATGTCTAAATGACCACTGTAAGTAATCCCCTAGGATATTAACATTTGGAGTACATATGCCTACTGAGGCTTTTAATACAAATGAACATTTAGAAAATAATTTAGGATTAGAAGTCTCAACCATTTCACATTTCATGAAAGTATGTCAAATTTATGTTAGGCTTTTAGATGAAGGACCATATTTTCCCCAATAGAGTAGCATGGTGTATATATAAATTGAATGTACACTTGGGATAATATGCAATCGCATTGTGTAAATGTGGAGAGGACTCCACATTTTAAAACATTTAAAGAAAAAAATTAAGGCAGATAATTCTAACCACCCTGATATAAACTGGGAAGAAAATAGACAAAAAACTAAAACATATAATTTTTTAAAATTATTCAGACTAGCAAGAAATTTTTAATAGTTTCCATTAAAAACTCCACTGGCTCACATCACAAGCAGCTTCAGAACAAAGCTTTTCCTAAACTTCTCCTATCTCTAAAATGCTTAACTCAGTAGTTAAGTATTTATATAAGTATCTCTATTATATAAGTATCTCTATTATAAAGAGGATATATTTGTATCACCAGAGATAAAAGTAACATTTAAATAATATTTTATTAAAAGTTTACATAATAAACCTTTCATTTTATAATATAAAATATTAATATATTAATCAGTACCTTACCTACTTTTAAAAATTTCATTCATATAGAAGACAATATGAGGTCCAGGCAATTGTTATGCCCATTTTACAAATGAAAAAAAAAAAAAACCCTAAGTCTTGAAATGAAATAATGGGAGACATAAGAATATGGATTAGAACGAGAGAGAAAATCTATTTTAAAATTTGAATTCAATGGGGAATTCTCTCCTTCCCTCACTATGAGGCCAACAATTGTTAAGTTCCAAGCCTTCTACAGCTGCACTGAGAAACTCAGTCTTTCATTTCTCAGGAGAATGTTGATTGCAGTGGCTCTCTCACTTCCTGGGTAACCAAAATGTGAGATGTCAAAGAGAAGAGCCCAGGATAATGGCATGAATTTTGGCCTGAGCAACTGGAATCAGACAGACTTGCCATTTTCTGAAATAGTGAAGACTGTTGAAAGAATGTTTGTAAAGGAAAGAATCAGAAGTTTATCTTGCATAAGTTCAGTATGGTGCACTTACTTGACAAGCAGGTAGAATTTCTGAGTAGACTAGAGTTCAAGAGCGATACCCAAACTGAAGATGTATGTCCTGAAACTGGATGAGGAAGGCATAGATGGGGAAAAGTAGAGAAAACTGGATTGAGTCCTGGGTTATGCCAACATTTACAGGTCTAAAGAAGATGAGTGGGAATGAGGAGACCAAGAGAAGAAAGAAGAATTCAAGAGGGAGTGCTGGTCCGGAAGCCAAGTGAAGACAACATTTAAAGAAGGTGGCAGTGATCGTGATCTACACTCAAATGCTCCAGGTAAGTCAAGTACAAAGATAGCTGAGGATTAATAGTTGGATTTAACAACCTGAAAGTCACTGATGTTCTTAACAAAACAATAGTCATGCTGTAGATAAAATTTTGTTTTCTATTTTTTTATTTGCCATTAAAAACTCTTTGAAATCCTATTTTTGATGCCTCCATAACATCCCATAATATAAATGCACAATAATTTATTTTAACAAACTGCTATTGTGAATATTTAAGTTGTTTCCAATTTTTTACTTTTATAAATAACCATGTAAAATCATCCTTGAATGTAAATCAGTAATACTATATTTAAATGAATTCAAGTTAAGTGTTACAGCATGTGTTAAAATGCAAGGGAAATTTTGCTAGTAAATAGCATGTATGTATATTAAGTATTGCAACAAAGAAGCTGGGAAAATTCTGATACCTAGATATCCCTCAATAGTGCCAACTATTTGTATTACTTTCTTTTTAAAAGGAAGATGTGAGTTAGAGAAAAAAATGAGAAGCAGTCTGTTTGCACCATTTTATGTTAGAAATAAGTCCTCTTTGGACACAATTCTTTCTAGACTAAATTATCTGTGTGTAGTTCTATTACAGAAAATTAGGATCTTCTTCATAGGTGTATATAAAATGTAATTTATAATGAAAAGTGCTTTGCAGTTCATAAAATATTTCCTATTCGTTATTTCAAAGATACTCACGACACAACATAGGTAATACATGCTCCCCATTAAGCCAGTTGCCCAAACTTGTCATTTTTTTTTATGCCTGCCTATCCTTCACAATACAGGATCAAAAAGTAATTTTTAAAAGCTTTATTTACCATCACCCATAGCTTCTAAGTATCAGTAAGACAGAGTATACATTTCACAATGTAGTGTCTAAGTTTCCTTTACACTCTGGTCTGTAGTTTTCATCTACCTTCTCTCCCATTACTCTCCATAATGCATCCTACACTCCAACTACTCTGTACTGCTCACAGTTGCCCCATGAGCACTTCACTCTCCCACCTTTGTGCCTTTAGGCTGACTCCTCTGTCTGGAATGCAGCACTCCTCTCTTTACTGGCAGCACAAAGATACACCTATGTCTCAACTATGCCTTTCTCCTTTATTAGTTGTATGATGTTGGATAAATTATTAAGCTTCTCAGAACCTCTCCTTTTCTCAAGTGCAAATGGCAATAATAATAACTACCTTGCAGGCTGACAGTGAGAATTACGTAAAGCAAGACTTCAAACGTATCTGGCCCGATAAGTATTATGTTTTTAAACTTAACCAGAGTGGACAGTAAACGCACATGATTCAAAATTCAAAAATGTAGAAAAATATACCTCCCCTCCACTTCTTCCTCCAGAAGAAGTTCTCCTACCAGAGGCTATATTTTTTCCCCAGTTTTTTGCACATATGTATGCCACATTATATACAAATGGTGGCATACACACTACAGTCTTTGACATCTTTTTATTTCACTTCATAATATATCTTTCAGAGCCTTCCCTATCTGGACATAAACATCTGTCTCATTCTTTTTTAAAACAGCTGTCATGTTCCACAATATGGATGCACTATCACTAAGTAAACCATATCCCTGTGGTAAGACTTTAAGATTATTAACAATATTTTCCCCCAACGTTTTATTATAAAAGTTTTCAAATGTACACAAAAGTTGAAAGAATTTTACATTAAACACTCAGACACCAACCAGATAGTTTCTATAAATAATATTTTAGTATTAATTGCTTTATCATATATCTAATCATCCTTTCATCACTCTGTCAATCCATTGTAATTTTTCATCAATTTCTGAAAAACTTGCAGATATCACTACACCTCCCCTGAAATAATTAATGCATATTATTTACTATTAGATGTCAAACTTTTATAATTACAATTAGTACTGTAATGAAAACTTGTATACACACCGTTTCATGCATATATGAATATTTCCTAGAAATTAAATCGCTAGGATCGTATATTTATAATTTTGAGGGATATTGCCAAATTTCACTCTGTCGAGATTATAACAGTAACACTCCCACCAGCAATGTAGGCGAGTGTCTGTTTTTCTTTGCCTTTATAATATACTATCATTAGATGTTTAATATATGCCAACACCAAAGGTGAAAAGGCATCTTGTAGTGTTGATCTACATTTATTTTAAGTGAAGTTCAACGTTTTTTTCATGTTTAAAAACTACCTGCATTTTTTTCAGATACAACATTCTATACATAATACCTTCAATTTATTTGTTTTATTATGGTAAGAACATTTAACATGAGAGTTATTGTCTTATATTGGTCTGTTTTCATACTGCAATAAACAACTGCCCCAAACTGGGTAATTTCTAGATAAAAGAGGTTTAATCGACTCACAGTTTCACATAGCTGGGGAGGCATCAGGAAACTTACAGTCATGGCAGAAGGGGAAGCAAACATGTCTTAAATGGTGGCAGGTGAAAGAGAGAAAGAAAGAAAGAGAGAGAGAGAGAGAAAGAGAGAGAGAGAAAGGCAACAAGCCCCTTATAAAACCATCAGATCTTGCAAGAACTCACTCACTATCATGAGAACAGCATAGGGGAAACCACCTCCATCATCCAATCACCTCCCACTAGGTCCCTCCCTCAACACATGGGGATTATGGGGATTACAATTTGAAATGAGATTTGGGTGGGGACATACAGCCAAACCATATCACCTCTTAACACACCTGTAACCCCAGAACTTTGGGAGGCTAAGACGGGCAGATCATGAGGTCAGGAGATCAAGACTGTCCTGGCTAACACAGTGAAACCCCATCTCTACTAAAGATAAAAAATTAGCCAGGCATGGTGGCATGCACCTATAGTCCCAGCTACTCAGGAAGCTGAGGCGGGAGAATCATTTGAACCCAGGAAGCAGAGGTTGCAGTGAGCTGAGATCATACCACTGCACTCCAGCCTGGGTGACAGAGCGAGACTCCATTTAAAAAAAAAAAAAGTTTAAATATACAACACAATATTGTTAACTATAGGCACAATGCTGAATAGCTAATCTCTAGAATCTATTCATCTTGCATAATAAAAGTTTTATACACACTGAATGGTAACCTCCATTCTTCCTCTCTCCAACCCTTGGCAATCACAATTCTACTCTGTTTTCTTGTGTTTGGTTATTTTAGATACTTCATATAAGTGGAATCATGTAGTATATGTCCTTTTGTGGCAAGCTTATTTCACTTAACATAATGTCCTTCAGGTTCATCTACATTGCAGCACATGGTAAGATTTCCTTCTTTTTTAACACTGAATAAGTTAAGTTGCCTGTATAGCCCACATTTTCTTCCATATCTTGGCTACTGTGAAAAATGCTGCAATAAACATGGGAATGCTGATATCTCTTTAAGAGACTGATATCTCTTCAAAAGAACCCTCTTAGGGTTTTTTTGGATATATACTCAGAAGTGGGATTGCTAGATCATATAGTAATTCCATTTTTAATTTTTGGAGGCACCTCTATATTGTTTTCCATGGAGTGGCTGTCCATTCTACATTCTTACCAACAAGGATTCCCATTTCTGCATATGTTCACCAATACTTGATTTTTTAAAATAATGGCTATATATTTTTTTTCTTTCAACTCTATTCCATTGTCCATTTTTCTACTATATTACTGGCCTTTTCAAACTGATCAATAGAACTCTGTATATTAAGGAAACTAGCTCTTTCTACTCTGAGTTCCTTTTTTCCAAGTTTGTCATTTCTATCTTGATTTTAATATAACTTATTTTTCCAAGCATAAATTTATTTTTATGTAAATGTATTTGTAAGCAGTACCAAATGCTGATTCAGTATTTCTCTATTACTTACTGTTCCTGTCTCAACCTTCAAAACTGCTTCACTTAAACTCTACTGAATTACTTGCAAGGTCCAATTATGCCACATCCTTCGCATCTGTGGGCTCTTGTATATGTTGCTTCTTCATTGTGCAACATTCTCTCAATATGTTTCTCCTGATTAATTGCTACTGATCATTCAAGATTTGGTGAAAAGGCTGCTTTTACAGCAAAAGTTTTCCTTAACTCCTCAAGGCTGGTTTCAATGGCCTTGCCCTATTTTTTCGCAGCATCTTATGTGCACTCTGATCAGAACATTACCCTTCTGAAACGTAATTAGCTACTTCCTTGCTTTCTCCCTTAGATCATTAAGGGAAAAAAACTATAGTTCATTCATTCATCATTGTATCTTCAGCCTCTAGCCCAATGGCTGGCATACAAGCAGGTGCTCAATAAATGTTTAAAAAAAAAGAAAGAAAATAAGAAGAAGGAAAGGATGGAGAGAGAGTGGGGAGTGAAACATAGAGCGTGATATGGACTGAATTTTGTCCCCCTAAAGTTTATGTATTGAAGCCCTAACCCCTAGTATCTCAGAATGTGACTGTATTTGGAGATATAGCCTTTAGAAAGGTGATTAGGATAAAATGAAGCCTTTAGGGTAGGCCCTAATCCAATTTGACTGTTTTCCTCACAAGAGGGGGAAATTTGGACACAAAGAAAGACACCAAGGATGGGCACCCACAGAGTAAAGACTCTAAGGACACAGCAAGAAAGCGGCCATCTGCAAGCCACGGAGAGAAGCATCAGATGAAACTAACCTGACGACACCTTGATCTTGGACTTATAGCTCCAGAACTGTGAGAAAATAAATTTCTGTTGTTTAAGCTACCCAGTCTGTGCCATTTTCTTATGGCAGCCCTAGCAAACTAATACAAAGGATTAGAAGATATAGAAGGAAAAATGATTGGATAAGGAACTACCTAAATGTGGACATTAGAGGAATACAGAAACATTCATGGGTTCTGGCAAGTTTGTCACAACTGAGGAAAAAATAATAATTCTTTATTTTCCATTCAGGACAATGAGATAAAGCTGATTTTAAACTAAAACTTTTGTTCTTTAGATTATAATGTGAATATATAAATTTTATTTTGATTAGGCAAGGCCCTTTCAGTTATAATTCATATGAATTTAAGTCATAAACTACAATGGAATTACATGGTATGAGAACTTAGTCTGATTATAATAAGCCACTCAAGCTTAAGAAGGCACATGCATTCATGGCTACATTTCACTGTTGAGACTGTAAAGAAGTCCCTAAAATTTCCAGTCTGTCTATAAAGTTGTATTTTTCTGATTTAGTGTTTTCCTCTTTACTGCTGGGTCAGTATGTTTGAAAAAGATGTTTTTCTTAGAAAATGAAATTTGACACAATGGCATACTAGATGGCATTATAAAAAAAGAAAAATTAATTATTGGACACGAAGTCTTTGAGAGTGCTTTTGTGGTCATATGTTTCATCTCTGTTGACAGCTGTATTTTTGTACAGCATTTAAAACCATATCCTGACTTTGACAAACTGTTCATTTCCCTTCAGATATACCGACTTTGACAAACTGCTCATTGCCCTTCAGATTTTGGGGAATTCAGTATGTCTATGACAATACACTAACCATTAAGTGAAATCAAGTCATATCTAGTTTTCATTTCAAAATATGATAGAACCGTGTGGAATTATATTCCATCAAATTATGATAGCTATGATCTGGGAGTGACATGGTTAATCTCCCTGGCAGACTATAAAATCACCCAGCTAGGAATGGTGAAAGCTGTTAATCAGGAAGATAACCTTTGAAAGCCTTACCCCTTTCATAATGGTTGCTAGTTAAGTATGAACATCTGGAAAACCATTATGAATTCATTGTGCAAAAATCTATTGCCCTATGTACAGAACTCCTTTTATTACAAACAGACTTTACGTAACAAGGAAAAAATAAATGTATCAACTTTTCATTTTTTACCACGCACTTATTTGATGCACCATTTATTAACAAAATCGACATTGTCCTTGGATGTCCATAACATTGGCTGTAAAACAGGGATAATAATATTTAGTTGAGAACATATCTAAAAGATTTAATGTTATAGCAATGCTTTGAAATTTTAAATGGTTTGAATGTGCTAATTTTTATAGTACTGTCTCAAAGGTTCACTTTTATATTTATTTTATGTTGTGTATAATGTGAACTTAGAAAAATGGCCTTTTGGTTTTTACATGCATACATAAAGGCTGATAAATTTTAAAAAGTGACTTCCATGAACCATTTATTCATCTATTTTTACTGACAATTTTAAGATAAGTTTTCAACATGGGCACCTATGCTATGCAGTTAAGAAATTTCTTCAAAACTTCTTATAGACACAAATGCCTGAAGGCCTACATTACTTATAAAAGTGGAAAGCCAAAGAGACTAATATAATGTTTAACTGAATAAATATTTTTCCACCTAACCAAACATGACTGCCAACACCAGAAGGTTAGGACAGAAAATTCTCATACCATTTAAAAAGGAACATTCAATTTTACACAATTGCAACAACAACAAAAAAAGATAATAGTTCTGGCTAATGATATTAAAACATTAAGATTCTTTTGTTACAAATCTTAATTTTCTGAAGTATATAACTAAGACAGGCCCTAATCCCAAATGAAATTTAATTGAAAGTTGTTTTTAAAAACATAGTAAGAGATATTTCTCTTTTTAGTATTGCCAAATACAGCTGACTCTGGATGGTTCCTCATTGTCACTTCAGCCAAGTTAGACCATAATGAAAGCTAGTCTTTTTGTCTTTAATCCAATGGCTTAAATAAAATTTAAGCCCTAGATTTTTTTATTAAAATACATGAAAAAAGGGGCATTCAAAAAAACTTGGCATTAAGGGTACACATATTTACCCATAACAGTAAGTAGCATGCATATGTATAATATAACCCACAGGCAAAATATAGTATGCATCTGTTCATTTATACTTGTGGATGAGGGATTTTTATTCCCTACAGTAAGACTTTCTACAGTAACATTGGAGGAAAAAAAATTATGTCAATACATCAATATGAAAAAAGGATAGCTAAAGCAGAAGATTAACATACACTGTAAATTAGGTTAGAAAATCTTATTGGATATCCTCATAACATGTTGTTTACATTTGAGACATTTAACAAAATTGCAACTGAAATGAATATCAATATAATTGGTTTGCTGTTTGTCTCTTCCATTTTACTATGAACTTCAAGAGCTTCATCTTAAGTATCTAGCAAGATAGGCACATGGTCAAATACACCTAGGTGGAAAGCTAAAGTCCAGGGTAAACCTGGGGTGCTTACGCACTTGTTTTGGAAAAAAAAAATAACTGTTTTCTAGAGAAAGGGGAAAAGGAACAGTAAGAAGTAACATGGATTGTCCACCTACTACAGGTACTACAGGTCAGCTCCTACGGTATAGATGTATCACTTCTGTTAATACAATAGCTCTGGACAGAAAGTATCACAGCCTCCATTAGACAGCTGGGAAACTGACAAGAAAGAGATTAAGTGACCCTCCTCATTAGTAAAGTCCAGGACTAGATCCCTGTACTCTTTCAATTTGACCACTGTGGATCTCTACAGAAAGAAAAGATAGTCCTTTAGCTTTTAGTTTCATAAAGGAGAAAACTAGTACTTTCTCCATCTTCCACATCACTGATTCAAAAGCTTGTCTGCTCATAAGAATCATTTGAGAACTGTTTAAAAAGTATCTGAGTCCTATAGCCAGAGATCCTGATTCAGAGATCTGGGATCCTCCCAGGAATTTCCGTATTTAAAAATCTCCACAGATGAACATAATGTACATTCAGGCTTGAACTGCTATTCTTTTCCAAGCCTATTTAATGTTCTATCCTTATCCTTCCCTGAATTATAAGCATCTTCCTGATTGAAAGGAGATTAGAAATGTTTGCACACTTCTAAATTCCAGGCATGGTATAAAAGGGTTTCATATACATATTGCCTCCCACATGTAATTTCATTTAGTAGACAGTAGACTAATGCTTACATAGACGTAATTATCATTCCCTTAATCTTATAAAAACAACATATATATGTATAATTTCTAAAACATACCTTGTGTCTCTCTTAAAAATGTCAAATATCATTGTTCATTTCAAGATGTCTTTACCAACCAAAAAAAAAAAAAAGGAAGAAAGAAAAAAGCCTTCCTCTAAACCCAAGAAACTTATTGATTCTATTTGTGCTGCCTCCTGGCCCTACCTATTAAAATTCAGTATCTCTCATGTCCTACAAAGCCCTTCACAAATATTTATGGATCTCCAAGGGTTATCTCATGTGTGTTCTTGAATAAGCACTGCCAGCTACTATGTATATATATGATACCTAACATGTTGTTGTCTTTTCCTGCACTAGATATCCCCCATATCCATGATGTCTGAAACTTAGCCTCTGAGGTCTTCAATGGTGTCTAAATGTACTTAGCAGCTGCCTCTAGTTAACATATCACTAATTTACCACTGTAACTTGCTGGATACTGCTGCCTTTGCCAAACATTATGCCCATGTCTTATGGATACCACAATCTGCTGTTGCTTTCTTGCCAGTGAATCAGAGTCCCTAAAGACCTAAAGCTGCTTTGGGTTCTCTGAAATTCATAATATGTAGAAGTTACTCTGCGTTGCATGAAAAGTGGATGACTGGCTGGATATGTCTCATTTCCTGATTCAGGGATGTACTTTTTCACACAAATACTGAAGCAGTACTGCTCCAAAAGGTTTCCAAGACTTTAGTGAGAAGCTCTTAGTTTTTCTTTACAGTTCTTTCCTGGCTATCTCTCTGTAAGAGTCACAGAGTATTTTAACGTGTAATGGCCAGTAGATGAATCAAGTGATGGGCACAATGATATTCTCAGAAGTATCATTCACAACAATTATTAAAGTTTTGTTACTAGTTCAACTTTGTCTACCTTCGTCCTCCCTGTGAAGGAGTTCTCTCCCCAGAAACGCTATCTAGTCTGTCTTATGAATTGTCTTCTGGTAGGTCAGTTTCACCAGTCTCAAAGATATGCCCAAACATATGGGCATTTGAGTGATAGGGCTAGCTTAGGCTCAAACTAAGGACACCATGATATCCACATAAATGAGAAACTGTTTCTTGGCATATTACTTAAGAAAAGAAATTGATGACTGAAGTGGTAAGAGGCAGGTAATCCTATACTTTGCCTCTTCTTTGCCATCTTCTATATTTCACACATATGGCACAGATGAGCCATATCTCTGAATAAATATTTTACTTAACATATGCATCAAAACCTCCTCCTGGAGGAAAAGTTCTAAATTCAGAAGAGAATCATGTCCCCAGAATACTGGCCTACTCAAACAAACTTGGAAGACTTGTAGGAAGGCGTAAATTATCAAATGCCAAGATCCTATATAAATACTAGCTTATATGACCTTAACAGTCATCCTAGAGATTTCACTTTTTTCCCCCTTCTATGAATCTGTTCTTTACTCTGCCTCCCTCTCTCTCCAACCATCAAAGTCTTGGCTGGGTTTCTCATTCTTCCTCATGGGGTATCATTTCCTATCGACGTGTGCTGTATGCTCTAGGTCTTCATGAAAAACGTGCTTAAAATTTCTTCTGTCTAGTCATCTTATTTCTGAGTCAGTTTCTTCCGGTTTAGATCTTAACCCTAAGTAACCTATTTACCTTGTTCCAGCTTTCAAAGATACTAACTTTTAGGAGTTTCTAAAAATCTCAAGTTTCCATGAAGGTAGAAGCTTCTACCACAATAAAATGCACGATGATTTCATCAAGTCCTATAACGTCTACACTTGCATCACTCTAATTCTTTAACCCACTACACCTGAGCTATGTTTGTTTACCTGATAAAGACTACAGTTTGACAAAATTGGATGACTGGAGCAATGGCAAAAGCAAGGTTCTAGAATAATTGTGTTTAACATTCTGATTGTTTTGTTCACAGGTTCATGTGGTCTGAAAAGTTTGGACTTCCTCCTGAAGATGATGGGGAACTACTGGAGGTTTAGATCAGGGTTATATAATAAAATTCAGTCTGTCCCTAATGGGCAATATGAATTAACAAAGGAGGACACTAAGGCAGGTGATTATTAGAATATAACATAATAATAGGGCAACAGAATTTTTAAAAGTAAATGAGGTTTAAGGTGAAGAAAATGTGTGTCAGCTATGGAAATGCAACTATCACAACTGGCAACAATTTGAAAGAGAATAAAATGTACTAGGTTTGGGATAAAACACATTTCAGATAATGGTATTTAGGTTAGCTGATGACACAGAACTGGGACTTGGAGAAAGTATAAACATAAGTACAAAGAAAAAGAGTTAAAATTGTGGTACAGAATTATATCACCAAAGAAAACAACAGCGAGAATAGAACACCAAGGACTAAGTCAACCTGGGAACACCCATAGTTACCAGAACGCCAGGGAAGAAAAGTGAGGTTCAGATTTTAGCCAATAAGTGGACATTAGAAGGCTATTTCCATCATAAAGCTTCTTAAATGGTGTTACCCAAGAAACAATAACTCTTATTTCACCTTCCTTCACCCTGGAGCTAATATTCAAACCAGCTTTGGCAGGCTCAGTTCATTGACTGGTACTATACCAGAACTCCACTCTAATAATATTTTTGAAGACTTGTCTTCTAATGAGATGTTTTCCATAGTTCACTAACTGCAGTTTCCTGAAATGAGGCTAATGCACCCTTGCTTTGGGCTGAAATAAGGTTGTAGTGTGATTCCAAAATATTTGTTAATACATTAATAGTTTGCATGGTAGTAATACAGACAGTGCCTGAAATAAACTCGTTTAACCAACAGATGTTGAAGAAATAAATGACTGATTGGACATGCAAAAATTTAATTCTATACAAACTGGGTACAGACAAATGAATATTGAATAAAAATTCTTAATGACAATAATATTGTAGGAGTTGGCAAATAGATGCAATCATAAAGATTCAGTAGTGTAAATTTCCCTAAGCAAAACCATTCTGAACCAATAAAGATTTAGCAGGCCTGGTGTTGATATTGTGTCCATGATATGAAAACTTGAGCTCCTATGAAAACTACAGTTTAAATACAAGCCAATAATGTTATGCTATAATTTAAAAACCAAGATTTATACAAAAATATTTTCAATAAGAAATACAGGGCAATTATCTCTTTAAGCTCACCACTGGTCAAACCTCTACAAGAGTACTTATTAGGTTCAGTATTAGGCCCACAAACTAGAAACCTCTATAAAGGATTTGGAAGGAGTCCCAAGGAAACTAATCAGAGTTTAAAGGAACAAAAAAATGATAAGAAAATTGGCCCCAAAGAGAAACACAAAAGAAACACCATTTATTTAACCTAAGAAGGAGAAGCTGAAAAGCAAAAAACAATCTTCAAATATTTTGCCAATGTGGCCAGCAGCTGTTCTGTGTTACTGCAAGCAGGACAAAAGAAAATGAACTTCCGAGCAAAGGTAGCAAAGTGCAAATGCACCACTGGTTTTTCGCCAAAGAAGAACTTCCTGGCTGCAGGAGCTGGGACGTACTGTTTGATAGGAACCCAAGAGACAGTGGCATTTCCCTCTCCCTGGACCTTCCTTAGAATGAGTGTGCAGGTATATATCTGAACAGCTGTCCAGGGAAGAGGGAGCAATTACATAAACAAGCCAAAAAAAAAATTTTTTTCTATCTTTACAGTTGTCAAAACCATCACATACAGTTAAGCAACAAGAGATGTGAAAATAAACTTTCAGAAGAGTAATTTTTCTCAAGATTCCTAAAAGGGAGAATTCTGAACCTTCATCATAAAAATGTTTTTTAATAAAATAATGCTATTGATTAGCTATAAGTCTGCTTTCCATGCATCCCACTGTGCCATTCAGAAAATAACTGGATTGTATATTGTAGGTAAGTATAAAAGGACACTCTACTTTCTAATATTCCACAAAGCTGAGAGTTCATAGAATTTCTGAAAATAAGTTACATGCTTTCTGAAAAGAATTAATCAAGTATCAGTTTAAGCCTATAAAGCAACACAACTAGATGGCATTTATTATTATTCCATTTCACTTTCTTTCTTCTTTAAGAGCAAGAGATCACTTTACATCAGGTTCCAAGCTCACAAACATTTGGCTATGGTCCTTTCTAATCTTTGAGTTAGAAAATTACAAAGAACAAAATAAAAGATGATTCTCTCACATCTCTTTCATGGATTCCAAATTCTCATTGAAATCCAGGAAAGAGTTGTTATAGTGTTTTGATCGGAGATTCAGTTTTAAAAAGAAACCAAAGAAAGTCCTTTGTAGATACTGCATAGAAATGCAGAATCTAGCTAGGATTCTCAAGGCTAGAGTAGTTTCAGAATCACCTGCATAAGAGCAGAACCACTTCTCAATTTATAAATTCACTCCTTCCTCCCTAACCATTGAGCCAGGACAATACATAAGGAAAATGAGTGGCAGGTCCATACCTCTGCCGACCTGCACCTTCCTGCTACATGGATTTTCCACAGGGATCACTGTCACTCAGCTGTAACATGGAACAGTATTATATCTGGTTAAACACCAGCTTCCTGGAACATACTTTTGACTGTGCTAAACTTGCAATAATTTCTGCTTGGCTTTGGCCCTTGTCACAGCTTTTGAACTCTATCTTCTGGTAATTTTTGACCACATATCATTCCTTCAAACTGATTATATATATTAAAAAAATCTTTAGATCTCCTGGCTCTGTCCTCTTTCCCTGGCCATAGGCAGTGCCCCCTGATGGCTTCCTGCACCCTGCTCCTCTATCCTGTTTTGTAACAGCAATAGAACCACTGGCTCCTTCCAACCTCAATTGGTCAGCTTCATGTACATGTTGTGATGTTAAAAAGGTTTTCATTTATTTGGAGCCCAATCAGCAATAGACAATTTACCTTGGCATCTAGCATAATATAGTAAGCATAGTATGTATAGTAAGTATAGTATATAGTAAGTTCTTAACATTTGTTGAGTATATGTATGAATGAATGAAAGAAATCCTGACCTGTACCATAGTCAAGCTGCTAAAAGTAATTTTGTTTTAGAGACTAGATCTGCTGTGCAAATTAATTTAATTCTATTATCTATATTCCCAAGCAATTGTAAAAGAACCCTATTTTCTATTAGCTATTTAAATTAATTAAAATGAAACAAAATTTAACATTCAGTTCTTCAGTTATACTAACCACATTTCAACAGTTAAACAGCCACATGTGCCTATGTCTACCATGTCAGACAGTGCAGATATAGACATTTCCAGCATCACAGAAAGTTCCATTAAACAGTACTAGATTAGACCACATTCTCATTTGTTGATATAAACATTGGTCTTTTATATAGTCTTCTGTAAAATACTGGCTATATCTAACCTTTCCATGTATTTCCAGTACTAAAATTCCTTGCCTTAATCCAAAATAAAATCACACTTCAACTTATTTTCCTAGTCTGACAACCTAATGGCAAGGATCATCTAAACCCCATGCATGCCACAAATACATATACCTACTATGTACCCATAAAAATTAAAATAAATAAATAAACTGCAGTGAGGAGAAACTTTAGTTGCTCAAGTTATCTGGGGCATAAAATATGTTTTTGTATTCTTGGTGTGTTTGTGTGTATGTGTGTGTTTAAGAGATACTCAAACCAAACAATTAATACCATAATTAATTATTTCATTCTATACCCCACCCCATAAAAATCCTGATCTTCCCTAATATGAAATATATTCTATGGAACATGAGAGAACCTATAACTCTTTTTTTTTGCTAATATAAACTTTGTTCATATTTATAAAGGCACTGGAAAAGCCCTATATAACTGCATGTAGAGCACCTAAGTAATGAAATAGTTCAGATGACTGAATCTATAGCAATGCACAAGACCATTCAATGCTAAGGGAAGGTGTTTTTTCTAAGCAGAAAGCATGTTTTTAGCAGGTCTCATTTTAACTTTTATTTATTTTTGTTAATATGGAATTATGTTTACAAATAGTACTCCAGAAGTTTGCAAGGGCTTCCCGGGCCCTGCATATGTAGCAGTGCAGTTACTATATATACAAACATTTACTGGTATTCAAACTGATCCTGTGCTGAAAGAAGAGATCCTCATATCTTCTAAACCATAGTACCTTACTAAATTAGATATTCTGATTTGTTATCAAGATCTTACAGATATTCATCCACAAAAGAGAATAATTCAGGTCAAGTAGGTGGTAAAGAATATTACTTTTTATTTGTTTGACTAGAGTATTGCTGTGGGGTACAACTAAGCTAATAAAAACATATGTTCTGGTACATTTCTGTATTTATAACATTAAATCACAGTTTTTATCAGACACTAGAGATTATAATACCTCCCAGTAATAGTACAAATGTGAATTAGCTGCCCAGATCTACTCAGCCCCATAGGAAATCATGCTATGACTCACTAAAAAAACTGGCCCAATGTCCACAGAAGCCAATCAACATTTGTGGGATGAGGTGAAGTCCAAGTGGCACTGCTTCCCAAGGTGCAATGAATCCAGCAAAGCTGCAACTTAACTCTTGCTTAAACCTACTTCATCTTCACAATCTTACAGTGACCCATAGCATCTCAAGTACTGCAAATAAAAATCAAAAACAGACTCTGCTGAGTAAGTCTTTTGATTTTATACAAAAGATCAAAAGAATCAGAGCAATCAATGCAGCAATGGCTACCTTGAGAAAAAATACAGCAAATCTTTAACACAGTTAGAAGCCATAGAATGAATTTATGCAAAAAAATCAGAATTGTAGAGCTTCTGCCCTGAATGATAAAGAAGTTAGGAACTTTCGATTAAGCATGAAGAACTGAGCATTGCATATATTTGTGCTTCCTTATTATTTCCATTATTTCCCACTAAAATTACAATAAACACATAAAAACTGAATAAATACAAAAGGACAAAGAAAACTTGAGAAGAGACAACCACAGACAAAAGAGCAACAAAATTTTAGAAGCTGGATGGGTACTGTAGCTCAGGTCTGTAATCCCAACACTTTAGGAGGCCGATGTGGGACATCACTTGAGGCTAGGAGTTCAAGACAAACCTGGGCAACATAGGAGGACCCCACCTCTACAAAAAATTTAAAAACATAGCCAGGCATAGTGGCTCATGCCTGTAGTCCCAGCTACTCAGAAGGTTGAGAATACAGATCAACTTGAGCTCAGGAGTTTGAGGTTACAATGCGCTGTAATCACGCCACTGCACTCCAGCCTGGGCGACAGGGCAAGCCTCTGTCTCAAAGTAAAACAAACAAACAAAAAACTTTGGAAGCTACTGAATAGTTGGAGAAAAGGTAACTGCCCTTCATTAAAGAAAGCTCAATTCTAAGTTTGCAAAGGAGGTTAGCAGTGGGAAACCAGCGAAGCTGCAGCACTACAGAAATGTTAAGGAACTGGAGGTACCAGGTGTCTCTGGAGGCAGAGATGGGGGGTAGAAAAAAAAGAGGGTAGTTAAGTGCTTGTGTTCAAGGGATCTCCATGTTTCTTCTTCCTTCCTTTACAACTTTACAATCAGAAGACTTCTCAACCTCATCAAGGAAGAAGACTGAAAACTTACTCTCTGAAGATGCGGAATCACATAGGCATGGAAATCTGTGGGCCACTCTCATTCACTTAACTAGGGAATTAAGTGAAAGTCCACAGACATAATGGGGAGGCACTCTCCCCTCCCCAGCTTCATTTGTCTACTTGGCTTCCAGAATGGTAGCAGCTAGACCTTCAGCCTCTCCCTAACATTGAAATCTTTCCCACCCCCTAGGCAGAACACTAAAGGTCTATCTCTGAGAAACTGGCCTGTTTAAGAGAAAGGCCTAAACATATTAACATTTGGGGGCAGGAGTGTCACATAGTTTCTCCAGTTTTTATCTTTACCAGGGATATTGGCTGAAGGTGAGTGAGGGATAAAATCCAACCACTGTTCCACTTACTAAGCCCTGTGCTCTCCTCCCCCAACATAAACACACATACATAAAACTTCCAGTTGGCATTTTAGTAGTGCACCTTTAAAACAGAATGGACAGCCAAGGGTTACCTATTATGAAGAAAATCTCTAACACCAAAAGCAAAAAGACTCAAGTGAACCAAAAAAAGGAACTGAAAGAAAAGAAATATAAAACTTGAAAAAAAAAAAAACCAAAATTCAGAAAAAACTTTGTTATCCTTAGAGAGATAAGATACTGAATAAGATCCTTAGAGAGATAAGATACTGAATCCAGAATATAAGAAAGGACACTACAATAAAAAATTTTTAAAATTCTTAAAGAAAATTCAGCAGAAGGTTTGAAAGATAACATAGAGAAACTCTAAACGGTAGTACTAAAAGTTAGAAGGGTGGAAAATAGAGAAGAGTTACTAAAATGTGAGACTGAGTGAACAAAAACAACATTCAGAAAAGAAAAGAAAGGATATACATGTATATGTATATTGGCACAGGGCTATAAAATTTCAGAAGACAATGAATAAAGAGAAGAATCTAAAAGCTTCCAGGAAGAAAAAAAACAAGTTAGACAAGGGCTAAGAAATCAGAATGATGCCACATTTTTAGCAATAAAACTTGAAGGTGCAAGATAATATATAAATATCTTTAGAAATCTAAGAGGAAATCATACTTAGAATTCTTGCCTAGTCAAATTTCAACTCAAGTAGGAGAAAGATAGGCCTGTGTGAAAAATGTATGTCCTATGTACTCATTAGGAAGCTACAAAAGGAAGTACTCTACCCAAACAAGGGGATAAAGTAAGATAGCAGGATACAACATAGGGAAGAGGTGATGAGAATGTCCTGGATGATAATGAAAGATGTGAGCTATGAGGCAGATCCAGAGTGCAACTACTCCTGAGAGTAGTAAGAGAAAGGACAGGGCTTGGCGCGATGGCTCACACCTGTAATCCTAGCACTTTGGGAGGCTGAAGTGGGCAGATCACTTAAGGCCAGGAGTTCAAGACCAGCCTAGCTAACACGGTGAAACCCCTTCTCTACTAAAAATACAAAAATTAGCTGGGTATGGTGGCACGTGCCTGTAATCCCAGCTACTCAGGAGGCTGAGGCAGGAGAATTGCTTGAACCCACGAGGTGGAGGTTGCAGGGAGCCAAGTTCACACCACTGCACTCCAGTGTGCGTGACAGTGCAAGACTTCATCTCAAAAAAAAAGAAAAAGAAAAGAAAAAGAAAGGACAGAACTAAGAAGTAATGTCTCCAAATAAATCCATCAATCAATCAATAGAATATCTAATGTGGTTGACTAGATAGAAAGAATATTTTTAGTTATGCCAACAATTTGGCTATAAATTAATGCTGGGAACGTCCTCAAAACTCGTAATATCCCATGCATCTAGAAGGCACAGAAGACAATTACTTGAGTGGATTAGGGGAGAGTGTAGAAACATTTTTTCCTTACTCTTCATACTTCCATTAGGATAATTTTCTCTAAAAAAAATCTCCATCCCTCCTCCCACTCCTCCATCCTCTACAGATGTGAATTTAGGAGAGAGGGTGAGACTTGAAGGAGGAACTGGGTATGCAAAACCCAGCTCCTTCCTGTATTTCTGCGGGAAACCTTGAGTTTTGTCTGCTTCTCCCTACCATAAATTGTATAAGGGCAGGTTCTCCCCTGCAAAGGTCTGTGGTTTTCTAGTGCTGCCTCTGATTGGGTGGGCAG
This sequence comes from Cacajao melanocephalus, assembly GCA_963573385.1. NCBI lineage: Eukaryota > Metazoa > Chordata > Mammalia > Primates > Pitheciidae > Cacajao > Cacajao melanocephalus. The sequence continues at coordinate 62,220 of CAUYLG010037767.1, forward strand.
GTCTGTTCAGTATTAAATGACTACGTTTAGCCATACACATTCTTCCAACATGCTATATCAGTAACAAAGGTAGTTTGCTTTGCATTTCTCTGATTGCTTTGTCTCTTTCTCTCTCTCAGTTGGTTCTAAATTTTGGTAATGGAAAGGGTTGTTATTTGTTGCTCTCCCAAATATCAACACTCTTATGATTTTTTATGCATGTAATGATGGGTAGTAGTGTATTTTACTGAGTGAACAATATGCAAAAAGGGCAATTACTTATATTTAAAATTCAGCATTAAATGTCTAATTTCTGAAGATGGAGAAGAGAGCAAAGTCTACTTCCTATAATTGTTTCAAGAGAAGATATTTTAATTATGAAACATTCCAAATATATGAAAGGAACACAGAATACTATAAAAACACTTACAGATCATCATTCAGTTTTAAAAAATCTGAACATTGTTATTTTTGTTCATATACTATATTAAGAGAAACCAGCACAAAATAGATCTGAAGTCCTCTGAAATCACTTATTTATTCTCCCTCTCCCACTATCCTGAAATTGATAGATATCATTCTGATGAATGTGTTTTTCTAATACATTTACTATACACACAGTTATACACAATATAGTATTGTTTTATTTACTTTAGCATTTAAATATGTGGTATCATATGGCACATATGATTCTGCAGCTTGTGTTTCCCTGGCAATATTATCAATAAAAAAGCAATATAAGTCAATGGAAGTCAGCTCAAGAGTGCCTGACCTGGATCAAATACTGGCTCCAAGAACTTTAAGGCAAGTGACTTCATCTCCACATTGATATCCTCATTTACAAAATGGTAATAATAACATCCCTTTCTCATGGGCCTGTTGTGAAGAATGAATGCGTAGATATGGACACAGCACTCAGAACTGCACCTGGCACATACCAAAGTATCTGCAATAGATCTTGTTTCTAGATGGTGACTTTGATCTGTTGACAAGATGTTGACTACAAATACACTAAACTTATTTGTACCACCTTATTCTTTGTTTCCTGTTTCTTTTTCTCTCTTTTTGTGACTTTTAGTCAACTAACATTTTCTAACTTCCATGTTTTTTCCTCTGTTGGTTTAGAAGTTATAATTTTATTTAGTTTTTTTTTTTGTGGTACTCAAAATTTAGCCACTCGTTCAACATATATATATATACATACCTCTTTGTTGTTGTTTAGTGTTTTAGTTTAATATTTAAAAAATTAAAACAAAAAATTGCTATCTGTTTATAGCCAACAGCTAAGTATATTTACAAATATCATTTTGCGCTCACCATTGCTTCTCCTGTCTCATTTTTTTCCTTTGCTTTTGCTTTTCTTAAACATATCTTTTGATAATTCTCATAGTGATTGTATATAAATGATAATAATCTATTAGTATTTTTGGTATTGAAAATATGATATTTTTCTCAAAAAATATGGCTTTGATTCTGGCTAAGTATAATGCCATGCTCAGCAAAAGCTGTCTCCTAATAAGTACATGCAGAATGAATGAACAAATGAATAGGTAAATCCATAGGAAACAGAGAGGGAGCACCAAGGCAGGATCATCAAAGAGGCTAATGAGATAACATAATGTTTTCACAAATGCCTGTTAGTTCACTCTCTAATAAATAAGAATTTGTTTTAAAAAATAAAAAAGCTAGATGGGAAGGAAAAAAGTTTGAATTAAGTATTATTTAATAGAAGTTAAACTGAGCAAATGTTCTCAGTCAATGTCCCTAAAGCCACTGATCCCAATATTTATAAGTAGTGGAACCAAGGCATTACACCTGGTAAGTAACAGAGCACAACAGTTTTCATGGTTACATGGAGGAATACAGAAGTATACCAAAGGTCAGCCTTGCTTTATCAATATCCCTACAAGTTTGTAGGCATTGATAGGCAACAAAGAGAAATATAAAAGCAGAAGGGCTTGTTGAAGTACTGAAAAAAAAGGCAAGTATCAGAGAATGGTTTGTAAACTCATCTTTTAGATAAGTTGTATGTATTTTAATTTATCTTGACTCCAAACTGAATTTGAGTATTTGAAAAACCCACATTAGATTAGGTACATTACGATTCCATTTAGTCTAGATAAAAGAAAGAGCAAAGACATTTAAGTTATGGAGGCAAAGTGCTTTTTGTCCTGGTTAGATGTTAGCAATGCAGGCAGTCTCCACTGAAGCTACTTTGTAGATCTCAGTGCCACTCAATCATACCTGCAGATTACCACCAATATCCTGGATTTTTGCAACCTTTATTCATGCAGTAATTTTTATATAAAACATACTAAGGGCACCATCTTCCAGAAATTCCCTTTAATTAACAGTCATGAAGTATTCTCATGACTAAATATTAAGTAGATTTACATTACTTTTTGCTCTTGTGTAGAATTTCTTTGTTCTGAGATTGAATACTTTTAACTTGGAAAAGGAGAGAGTGAATGAGGGAAATTTTAGATCAGCTCTTTAGTGGCCAAAGTAAAATCATTATCCCCCAAAAACAAATATTGAGTAATCCCTACAATTAATTGAGGCAAAACTAAGTTCATTGGAATTGTTTGCTTCCTCCAACTCTCATCTCTACTTACAAGTAAAATGGAGGATCAGCTCAAGTCTTAGTTGAGTGAAACTTCTGAAAGAATTAGGTCATTAAAGTCATTCTCCAAAGCCCCTTCTAAATTTTAGAAGAGTTTTTGTTGTCAAAATCTTAACTGATGTTTATGACAGCATTCACATTTCTGTCAAATGCATAATCTAATTTGTATCTTTACATTTTATATACATGTAATACACGCAATCATTGTATAATACACAGATGAGTACTTTACAAGACTTAAAATATAGAATATGTTTTTATTACTTTAAGTTATCACAGAAGACTTGAGTTATTATAACTTTTATGATACTCCAATGGTTATATCTGAAATTGAGTCTGATAAGGAATGGAAATACTTACTAGTATACTGCTCTTATGGGAAAAATAAATGATTGATTTTTCCATAATCTAGTGTTATGATATTGTTTCTAATGATGAAATATAACAAAAAGCAAAGATTGGTTCCATTTGGGAACCAATCAACAATAGAATTTAGCAAACACTTATTAAGCTTTTACTATGTATAAGCTATTCCCAAAAATTCTGTACAGGGTATAATTTAAAACAAAGCATAAATGTTGCCTCAAGAAACTTAAAACTTTGTAGAACAGATATTTACTCAAACACTTAGACTGTGGTAAATACTATAGCAAACCTAAAGATAAAGCGTTAGGTAATCACAGAGAGTTCTGCAGATTGTCTAATAATTACAAAATCAATGCTAATCTCCTGAAAAGAGAAATCATAGATATTGAATAATCTGTACATTTACATAGTCAGTGCAAACAGAGGTGGCAGAGAACCACTCAAATCACATGCAAATGAGGATTTGGAAGAGAAAAACCAGTTAAGGGAATAAGGACTGACATGATACTTTTAAAAATCAAATAATTAGAAGGTGCTCTAGGTAAAACTGAGTTTCTATAATACTTTTTAATAACACATTTATGTTGGTGCTACAAAAGTCAAAATCATTTTATTGAATTATTCTATCATGCAATTGTTAGAAAATTATGCCCAAAACAAAATAAACTTTTTTTTTTTGGCTTCAGCAACAGAAATTTATTGTCTCTGTTCTGGGACGGGAGAAATCTAAAATCAAGGTGCCTGCAGCATTTGTTCCTTGCTAAGGCTGTGAGAGAAGCATCTGTTCCAGGCCCATTTCCTTGACTTGTACACAGCTGTGTTCGTATTCACATTGTATGCTCCCGGTATGAATGGTCCCAGTATGAATTGTATGGTCTTGTGTCCAAATTTCTTCTTCTCATAAAGCCATCAGTCACCCTGAATCAGGGTCCATTCTAACGACCTCATTTTAACTTGATTACTTCTATAAAGACCCTATCTCCAAACAAGATCATATTCTGAAGTACTAGGGGGGAAGGCTTCAACATATGAATTGTGGGGAACACATTTCAACACATAACACACCCCTTTCAGAAAGGGGAAGCAATCATTGATCTGCTGCTAAGCTTTTGTTAAAAATGAATTCCTGACCCATGGAGGCTTGTAATTCCCAGGCCTGACATCTCCATTTTCAGGTGGGTCAACCAGGACATGACAACTACACAACTATGAGGAAAGTGGCTCCCACCCTCTCCCCCTGCCACAACTCACCCCTTGCTCATGGCTCACTGTAAAAGCAGTAGATTCCCTAAACTCAATGCTGCTCAACTGTAACACAAATCCACTGAGTGCATAGCACTCATTTCGCCCATGCCCATCTTTGTCACCTCGGTGAGTTTTGGAGGATGTGGGGAATTAACATCACCACACTCATGCTGCTTGCTGTGCGTGAGTAATAAAGCCCTCTGGCTCCGATGTAGGTGTCTCCAGTCTTCTGTAATAGGCTAACGTGTTAGCTTGCAAGTAAGGTAAAATCCCAGACCTTTCACAGACCCTGACTTCATGGGGAAAAACATTAGAGTAAAAACCCTGTAGTTTCCAAAAGTCTTTGACAAGGGCATGCTAAGCATCTGACACTCGGCTGATTTGTAAACCTAATACTTGGTCTCCCCTAGGTCACTGCTCTGTTACAATAGTTCAGTTGTCCATTCTTTCAATTGTTTCATTCTCCCCAAAGAGATATTTATTCTGCATATAACACTCTTGTCAGTTATTAAAAACAATAGTAACAACAGCAACAAATACTTATCGGGTGAGAAGCATTTTTCTAAAAATTTGAGGCATTGTTCCATATACTATATTTCATCTTTAATCTTTAAAACATCCATCTGAAGGGGATATTATTACCTACAGTGTACAGATCAGGTGACTCAGACACAAGTCACACAGACTGAGGCAGAACTGGGATTCAAACCCAGGCAGTCTGGCTTTAGTCTTCATTTTTAACTATTAGCTACATGCCCTATAGGAGGACCTTCTACTCTCAGGGCTGTAATGGGCTGCAGAGGCCTAGACATCTTTGTCTGAAATCTCAGGAAAATAATTCAGGTCAAAATTTTGAGACTTGATTTTTGACTTGCAACATTTTAAAATGTTTTTTACAACCTGTATTAGGCAATTAGATAATCTTCTGCAATGTTTTGACCTTTTCTGTCCAGCCATTGTCTAAATCCAATGTTAAGTTTTCATACTTTGTGTTAGTTTCCTATTTTGGCTGAAGTCGAGCATTTGTAAGCACTAACTCCTTTTGATTTTTCATGTTTTCATTCATAGATTTTGAAAATATAAACTCCTTTTTGACCTCTTTCTGGGCCTTGCTCTCTTGGGACTGGACTTGTAGTTTGAATGTGTTAGAGGGACGCTCCCAGGTGAAAGGGTTAAAGGTGGCAGCCAAGCAGAAAGAAGAGATTCCTTATGGGAAATAACACTGGGCAGCAGAGGCCTGGGGACCAGGCCATCTGTGCCCAAAATAAACATTTTAATTGCTTTTTGTATATTCTAAGAAGTAGTGTTATATCTGAGTGAGTTGTTAGGAAAGTGCCACACTCTGAAATCTGATTGTGAGTCCTTTATTGCCAGCAACTGAGAGTCAGCGCACGCTCAAAATCTCTCACCACGAGGAAGGGGTTTGATTTCCTTTTATATGTTGCTAAAGTTAAGGGGACAAAGTGGAATTTTACAGAAGCAAAATAAGCAAGTTAGGGGATGAGGCTGGTAACTAGGAGGCAGGAGGCTCCCATGATTGTTGATTAACTAAGGAGGGTATACACAAGTGGTTCCCATGATTGCTGGTTACCTAGTGGGGGCATTCAGTACTTTCCATACAATCAATCAAGGGGGTATTTACAATAGTGAGTGGGCTTGTCAAGCAGGATATGGTAAAAAACGGTTATATGTTTCTATAGCTGTAAGTACAACATGACCCAACATAGGAACATGATCCAGATATGCACTCAAAGGAGAAATGGTGGGAGAAGTGAGGCAGAGGTTAAGATGGCGTCTGTCTGACTCTCAGCAAAATGGAGTGTGTCTGGCTAACACAGGGTAGGTTAGCACAGTAGCACATAATTTCAATGACAACCTAAATTTTACTAATTATAAATAAATAAACATGTTTGTAATGTATAAGCTTTAGTTGCATTTTTCAAGTTAGAGTGCCAATCAATTCTTTTATTCTTATTTATTAAGAAATGTTGGCCATGGTTCTAAGTGAATTCTTTTTGCTTGGCCTTTTCTTTCTTTCTTTTCTTTTTCTTTTTAAATTTAGATTTATATTTATTCACAAGGTTTATAAGAACAAATATTTAAAATCAAAGGCCAATTATTAGGTCTCATTTAGTTGCTTATTTCATTCACTTGTATTTACCTTTCCCTAGTGTCTGAATAACTATCAAGAAACAAGTCAAACCTGTGAAAATACCTGTTAACATTCAACATATATTTTTATATATTTCTGTCTGTGATGCAAAGATATTTTTAAACACTTAATTGGTACATCAAATATCTCATTCTGTCATAAGCAGCATGTTTTAAAATTCAGATTTAATAAACCGATTTAAGATAGCAAATTTGAAAGACAAAATTAGTGTCATTCAGGAGTGGTCCATTATGTTGATCATCTAGAATCTTGATTAGCCAAACTTTAAAAGCCAAGAGCCCTAACTCCAGAAATACATTAAATCTCTTTGACGTAAAAGTATATTATCATTTTTGTGACCCACTTTGTAAAAGATATCCACCACTGCCTGTACATTAAATTCTGACATTACAATCTAGTACTTTAATCATAATTATGAAGGTGGCTAGGTTTCTGGTAAATATCAGCATTTTATATGGGCAAAAGCAGTTAATAAAGATTGGTTCATTTACCATAAGACAAATGTGCTTGTACTTAATCCCATCTTTTCCCAAAGTTATTGAAGCTTTGATTTTTGGTCTGTCCTTAATATAAAACATACCAACAGATACTTTTACAGAGTTAATACTAAAGTTATAAATTGATGACACTTTTGAGGCAAAGCAGGAGAACTGTCTATTCTCTCAGTGTTCCCATCACTGAATTGACTTTCACTGCTCCATCATATTATCTGGCTGAATACTGACATTCCATAGTCTACAACTGTAAGGATAACTACCTATGTAAGTTTAAAAAGTGATATGCACAAAAGAAATAAAAAAACTATACAAAACAAATTGGTTTTTAAAAATACAAAAAAAAATCTGTCACTTTTGTCATGCTGACACACATGCAGGAGAAAAGTTCCAATTCAGTTATCTGGACAACTGTAGCTTACATATTTTTAATATGATGAACATACTGCCATTGAATTTTCACATGATGATGTATATTCAAAATATTTCATATACTAAATACTGCAATAACGGTTTGTATAAACACCAGTCATAATAATTTTTGTTCTACTTGATTAAAAGTATGTCTTAAGCAAGCTAACATTAA